>DWGR01002316.1:0-13913 GCA_018247715.1 Heliconius burneyi
GAATATTGCATTGTAGCGAAAATACTTGGCTATCTCACTTGGCGACAGTATTGACAGGGTGAGTTTTAATTTCCACCGCTTACCCTACTGCGTGACGGAATGCGGGTATGTAAGGTATATAAATATATTTATCTATATATAGATATGTAGATAAGTATATTTGTTCTTATTGTTGTGTAGTTGTAAAACTAAACAAGTTGGCTATCCCTTATAGAGAAATAACATAGAATATGAAAACCAAGACGCAACCACCGGAATAGAGTAAACCATAACAAATAAAATCTTCAATTCTTCTGTTATGTAAAGGTATATTTAAAGATATAAATAAGTCAAAAAAATTAAAGATACAAAAAGACACAAAGAAAAAAAGTTTTAATTTACAATAAAAAAACTAAGCAAGTTGATACGTACCTACCGATTCTTGCAAATATCATAATGATATACTGAAAATTAGTTAGTATCAGACGGCAAATAACTATATGCAAAAATTATTTTTTGCATATATGCATGCGAAAATAAAAAAAGTCGACGACCTATATTTATCAAGTGGTGTATTGCTGAATAGGTGTATAACAGATGATTTAACAGACGGGTCTGATTCTTTAATCAATTAATCTTTTCCCAAAAGCTGTGTAAATTTTAAATGGTTTCCGGCAGTTTCCCATTCATTTCCTTTTTTTGTTTCTTTTTATATATTAATAAAAAACCTGTAGCTACGAATTTATTTAGAATACTAAACAACTACGCCGTAGCTACAGGTTTTTTATTAATATATAAAAAGAAACAAAAAAAGGAAATGAATGGGAAACTGCCGGAAACCATTTAAAATTTACACAGCTTTTGGGAAAAGATTAATTGATTAAAGAATCAGACCCGTCTGTTAAATCATCTGTTATACACCTATTCAGCAATACACCACTTGATAAATATAGGTCGTCGACTTTTTTTATTTTCGCATGCATATATGCAAAAAATAATTTTTGCATATAGTTATTTGCCGTCTTTTAACAAAATGCTAAATATATGAATTGGATTCTTTTTATCTAATATATTTTTTGTATCTAAATATAATAATAAAATTAGGCAATCGAGTTTTTTTAAACTATTCTTTTTTTTTAACTTTTCAAGAATAAAGCATGACAGAATGACACACATGTTCTTACTGACTGAGGTAAAACGCAGGCACAGTCGTAACCGCTGATGGTAGAAACGTGAAATTTTCTCTAAAATGTAATGTGAAAGATGCTTAAAGAAAAGAGGGGGTGATCTAATGAACTCTGATTACCCGTTTGCCTACTTTGCATGTATATATACTTGAACAATATTTTAGTACTGCCATTAGAAATTCAAATATAAAAGTAATATTGCATAAAATATAAAGATGCTAGCAGCTGTTTAGCAACTTCTACTTAATACAAATATTTTGCTTAAAATAGTGTACTCGAGAAACATGGGCAAGTTTTATAGAAGTCTGAGAATATTTTTCTTTACTTCATTATAAAATTTCATATTGAAACTTTGATAAATATGGATCTGAACCTTAAAAGCAAGTTTGGACCGAAAAAAATAATTTTGACAACTGTATAGAACCTCAAATGAAACCTAGAAAATCTTAGGGTTTGATAAATTTAATTGTAAATTTTATTTAATAAAGACATATAGACAGATGATATTTTTGCTCTTATGCACTTAAAATAAATAAATATGATAAATTAGTGTTATATTTTTGATGATATTCTTATGTCATTGTGAAAACCTATTTCCATGTGTTTGATTCAAATTTACAATAAATCTAGACCATAACCAACGCCTTTTATTAAAATAACCGAGGCAACAATTTCAATTCTATAATCAAGAGTATTATTTAAATAAACACTAAGCAATTATAAAAGATACATTAATTATGCTAGTAAATTATAAACCGCTATCCAACCGAGTGAATAGATTTAATACAGAATAGTATTTATATTTTCATTGTAATTACAGTTTACGAATTTAATTATGATGTATTGATATATCCCTAGGCTCATAATTATTAGTTACTTGAATAATTGTAAAATAGATTTTTTTTTAGAACAAATTTTTTATCTAAATATATGTCTAATATTTAATTATCACAAAACCGGGCAAGCGCGAGTCGGCCTGCCAGGGCTGTTTCAATTGATACTTCACTTGAATTAGCTATCTTTGAATAGCTAGGACTATATGTATAGTGTTTAGATTTTTCCCTGAACTAGTACTGCTTGATAAAATATAAGGATGCTGGCTGCCAAATTACATAATTCTAAGTCAGCCGGAAGTGCCCTATGAATTTTGATTTCCTTGTAGTATCATATACACGTTTTTTTGCAATATAAGCGACCATATATATATTTTAAGTAAGTGTAGAACTCCCACATTCTCAAGAAAATTCTTCAAA
This sequence comes from Heliconius burneyi, assembly GCA_018247715.1. Classification (NCBI taxonomy): domain Eukaryota; kingdom Metazoa; phylum Arthropoda; class Insecta; order Lepidoptera; family Nymphalidae; genus Heliconius; species Heliconius burneyi. The sequence continues at coordinate 2,420 of DWGR01002316.1, forward strand.
TTTCTCAATTCTTTTTTTCTTCCTCATGGCCGGCGATTAGAGTATGTGATTTGAATTTCAACTCGATATTTCCAAACTTTCCTGAAATAAAGGCTCTTGACAGACAGATAGAGGGATGGGCAATAAAGTTCCTAAAGATTCATTTCTTTTAAAAGATACGGAACCATAAAACCCGATTGCATTAACCTAAAAAGAAAAAATACAAACCCAAAAGTTCATTAGGACTAGATCTATAATTTTTCGAGCTTCGTAAAATTTATTACATATTTAACCGTGTGTTTTTAGAATAGGATCACCCTGGTACTGGTGGTGTCGTAAGAGGCGACTAAAGTACGAGTGTGAGAGTCACGCCGCCAGCAATGGCGACACGCATGGGTAGACTCGACCGGATAATTACCATCCCCGGCATTTAAAACCAGCGTAAAGTAGTGGCTTTATGCCACTGCGTTTCGCATTAGGTAATGCCGGGCGCCGGGGCCCAGCCACCCCAAAAGCTGGCAACGCACCAGTAGCTCCTCTGGTGTTACGCGGTGTCGTGGGCGGCGGTGATCACTTACTAGTAGGTGACCCGTACGCTCGTTTGCCATGCTTTTACCATAAAAAAATACATACATTCATACTCCTACTCCTTTGAGCTACGGTGCAATCGGTTAAAAATATTTGGACTATAAGTTATTTCTGCTACGACTGAATAAAGTTTTTTTTAATGTTTTACCTGGAAACCTATGCAGAGGTACAGCGGTGCACGACATATGAGCTATACGACAGGAACAAAGGCGGCTTCCGGAACAAGGTTCCAGGCGCTCTGGTGCGAGTGCCCCCACGAGCAGACACGCCAGCGCCGTCCGCAGCGCTTGCCGCGCCGTCCCATCGCCCAACACCATCACTAAAATGAAAATTAATTTGAATTCAAATTTTATATATTTGTTTTCTTCACACTATATCTCGCATATAGCAAGGTGGGCAAAGGGAACCTGGTGTTAAGACACTCTGTTCCCCTGTATTATTGGATGTACACGCAATGGTTATGAGTTCGATTCCCACTCGAAATAATGAAATAATTTTATTTCTCTATTTTCCGTTAAGGCAAAGTCAGAAGCTTAGCTCCGCCACTCAATTCATAATTTTTCAAATTTCAGGCAGAATACCTTTACAGTTCGTTTTCTTTATCTATTTAGCTAAAACTCAATATTACCTTCTAAATTAAACATTATGACATAGTTACATATTACGTGTAGTGGTGTTAAGTCCTGGTTAAGAGTTCGACTTAAGCTTAGAGGAATATTTACTCGTTAACATATTCTATACTCAATTTATTATAAAATTAAGACATTTGTTAAAAACACTGTAAATATTTTTTTGGGTTAAATATATGTTTAATTAAAATTTATTAATCTGTGCATATACTAAAACTGTGACACGTCGCTGTCTGTACATGGTAGATATATGAGAAAATCTATTATCGGGAACATTCAATAATGTAGTAAAACATTAAAAAAATATATTGTTATTATTTGTTTGTCAGTTTGTTCGTGGGTTTTACTGCCTAATCTCAGTTTATGAATAAAAAAAAATTATATCAATATACAGAATTGTATGCGAAAATATTGGTACAAAATAAGTGTTAGCTGAAAACTAGTATTTGATATGATCTTTATAATGATAATGTTATTATATCACTAAAGTAATTCAAATATGAAAATAAATAATTTTATATTAATAATAAGTGGGCTAATCCGCGAGCGAAAACAGAATAAAAGTCTTGTTAATATTTCTTATGCCTTATAAAGCTAAATATAATTATGTAATGTATGATGAAGTCTTAATACATATTACTTTAATTAAAGCACGTACAAAAATTAACATCTAAATGTCTCTCAGCAAACTAAGGTCAGAAATATTACGAAAGGATATTTTGGCAATTGACTTTATCGTCGACAGCTTTCCCGCACATAGCAGGGTAGGCCAAGGGAACCTGGCTACCTAGTGTTAAAATATACCGTTCTCTTTAAGATACTTTCCTTCCCCGCCTTCGTTCGAATTCTGGAGGCGTTATGTGTTGATTGGAACTCAATGCCACGGTTTTGCCTCGTTATCAGCGTAAGAAAATTAAAATACAAATATTTCATTTTCTGCCGTGGGATTCATATCGCGTTTACAGCGTCCCTGCGTCACGACTGGCCTTGAAAATAGTTTTGTTTCTTTATTTGCATTGTTATCACAATAAGTTATCACCTAGTGCCGAATTCCATAACTGTAGGTTAAGGGAAAGTTAGGTTTAGATCTCGAGATAAATCTTTAATAGAGATAATATATATATCTCCCTTTTTTATGGTAAAAGCATGGCAAGCGAGCGTACGGGTCACCTGATAGTAAGTGATCACCGCCGCCCACGACACCGCGTAACACCAGAGGAGCTACTGGTGCGTTGTCAGGTTTTTGGGTGGTTGGGCCCCGGAGCCCGGCCGGTTTTAAATGCCGGGGGGTGGTAATTATCCGGTCGAGTCTGCCCATGCGTGTCGCCATTGCTGGCGGCGTGACTCTCCCACTCGTACTTTAGTCGCCACCAGTATCAGGGTGATCCTATTCTAAGCCGGGAACACACGGCTAAAACGGCCCTGTATATTTATCACTTTTACAAAGTAAAATAAAGAGTATTATATATTGTTAGAAATTCAACTGCATTTATAATCTTTTTCACCTACATCTATCTACCCACTTTTGCACGAGTACGCTAACAATATATATAAATTGTATTGACAGCCGGACCTGAGACAGTGAGAAGTGAGGTTATTTCCTTTTAAGGATATTTTTTTTCCTATGATCGTTATAAAAAGTGTAAAGATTCATAAAATTGCAAAATAAATTAAATGTATTGTAAAATATTTTTGCTAAAGCAATAGATAGAACATTTCATGTTTAGTTATTCATGCATGATAAATCAATTTAACGCAAATTAGTGGTTTGAAATGATACAAATTTGTGCAGTGTTGATTTTTTCCGTATATCATTAAATACAAAAATACAGCTTCACGCTGTATCCCGCACATAGAAAGGAAGGCAGAAGGAAATTAATGTTAAGACAGTCCGTTCCCCAATTTCAGACAAATTTTTCGAGGCATTACGTGTTGAGTGGTGGAACTCAACGCCGAGCCTTCACCGTGGGGCTAGAGCGTAGAAATGAATATATGAAATTAATAATAATAATAATTCATAGAATATTTAACAAACAATCTATTATATTTAAAATTATTGAGACCGTCGTGGCGCAGCGGCAAAAGGGTGTCACTGTCACGCGGCAGTTTTGGGTTCGATCCCCACTCGAGAAGGTGAAATATTTATTTACGTTTATATCTCCATTTCTTCGCTCTGGTATCGAGTTCTGCCACTCAAAACGCAATGACCCCAGAATTCTGAAGAAAGTGGGAAACGGAATGTCTTAACACTAGGTTCCCTCTGCCTACCCTGCTGTGTGCGGGATACAGCGTGAAATTGAGAAAAGTAGTGTATACTTATAATTCAATAATTATATTATTTTGAAACCTTGCTTGTTAATTAACGATAAATTCATACAAAGTTTCATCGGACGTGGATGTAAGGTAATAAAATAACGGTTTTAATCCATTATGTTGTAGTAACTTATTTAAAATATGAGAGAAAATATAAACCCTTGGCCCGAGGGTCGGTTGATGGAAAACTGGAAAAGCGACAAAGTTCTACAGAAATAATATATTTTACTTTTGAATGAATAATGAAACTTGTGGGTAACTCTAAATAAATGATAAGTTCAAAAAAAGAGCTTCATGTATTGAAGAAAAGACAGAGATACTAGCCTCTGTCTTCTCTTGAAGAAAACGCCTGTCCCCCAGCTTCTAAGTTAACGCAATCACAATATACAATAACTTATGAAATTATGAATTTATTAATATTAAATTTAAAACATATAGGGTACTTCTCCCGGACCTACTGTTATCAAATTTGGCACGAATAGAGAACTTACAATACAAATAAAAGACAAATATCCGAAAAATAAAAATTCATATCTTGCAAACTTAAGTATCTAAAAAAAAATCAGCTTCACGCTTTATCCCGCACACAGCAGGGTAGACAGAGAGAAACTAGTGTTAAGATACTCTGCTCCCCACTTTCTGCCGAATTCTGGAGGCATTGCGTTTTGAGTGGCAGAACTCAACGCTCAACTCAACTCAACTCGACACCAGAGCGAAGAAATAGAAATATAACGTAAATAAATATTTCATTTCCTCGAGTGGGAATCGAACCCACAACGGTCGCGTTATAGTCACACTTTGTGCCGCTGCACCACGCCGGCCATAAGTACATAAGTTTTTATAAATTTTACTTTCCGTTGGCCTATTATCCTGAAATTGGTACGGAAGCCTCAGTGGGCGAGTTCGACTCCTACTTAACCGACTTTTGTTACAGAGAAATACAACTGTAGAGTGCAAATAGAAAACTCAAAGACGATATAAGCTTAAACATAAGCAGGCATGCTATTTCAAGGAATAAGTTTGTATAAGAAACAGTAATGATTAGGGCTTTCAAACCAGAACAATAGCATATTTAAAGAGATAAAAGTAAGGGGTAGCACTAGCGTGGGATTGTAAGTTCGATTTGCACTCGAGGATATCAAATATTTGATATTTTCATTTTCTCGCTCTGGTAACGAGGCAACACGCGGCGTTGAGTTCCGCCACTAAACACTCGACTCAACCAGAATTCGGCGGAAAGTAGGAAACAGTAGCCCAAGCACGAATAACTATCGAAAAGTATTCGAATCGTTGTCGATACCAATTTGTATAGCAATTGAACAACATCCTATACAAATTGGTATCGACAACGATTCGAATACTTTTCGATAGTTATTCGTACTTGGGCTACAGTAGTGTCTTAATACGAACGGAGAGTTCTAAGACAAGGTTCCCACGTTCCCTTTGCATACCTTGCTATATGCGGATTACAGGTGAAGGTAAATCAAAGAGATATTAAAATTCGTAAATAGAAATGTCAAGCTATTTACATTGCAAAAGATAAATAACTTTTGCGTACTTCATTCAAAATTTCATATTAAAACATATAATATTGTCATTTCCTTTATTTACATCACAGTTTTGTGTACATTTCGCTCATTTGCGTTCGTATGAATTACTTTATGCTTGTAACGATTTTTTATACTCGTTGTTCTTTGAGTAGAATGAAAATATGCTTTGAAACTGTAGAAATAAAAGCTTCATAAAGACAGATCGTAATTATAATTGCTTAATCTAATTATGTAATATTAATTTGTGTACGTACAAAAAGAAAATACAAAATAATATGCTATCTGTCAAAAAGATTGTGGACTTTTCCAGTCCGATCGAAGGCTGTAGGCCGAGGTTCGAGCCCCGCTAGGGGGCGCCCCTGTAGCTTTTGGTTTTTATTTTCACAGGCAGCCATCCAGTGCCTGATTATTCCTCAGGGAAAGAGTACCCTCTTCCCTACCCAACCGGTGTCGCTGTAAGAGCCAATAAGGCTAACAGCATTAATGTCACATTCGAAAAAAAAATCAAAAAGATATATAATAAAGCGCAGCATCGTGTTACGCCACTCAATACGCAATGCCTCGAAAATTCGGCGGAAGGTGGTGAACGACCATATACCTTTATATGTATATTTGGGATCCAGCAGTCTTGTCTGTAGAGGAAACCTAGTGTTCAGACACTCCCTTTGTCACTTACTGCGCGAAGCTGACAAAAATATTCTAAATACAAATTGATAAATTATAATCATGAAGTATAAATACCAATTGGCTTTCATGCTATATAGTGCTCTAACGTTCCAGGTCGTTAAAATTACATAAAACAAATTGAGCCATTTCTAGCCTTCGGCAATCTTTGCTCTAATATAAAATGGACTCCAGACGCTCTACGTCTCCAGCCCGATACTCAATATAAGATATTAACAGCAGTATTCGTTAGCTAGTCTGGGATATATAAATTTGAATAAGAAATCGATGGACATTTGGAGCAGTCTAGCCATTTTACTAAATATAGATGGATATACCTAATTATAGATCTACGTTTGCATATTTCAAATATATGAAATGAGGCCGTCGTGTCGTGAGGCCGCAGCGGCACTAGAACGTGACTGTAACGCGACGTTTGTGGGTTCAATCCCCACTCGAGGAAGTGAAATATTTATTTACGTTTGTATTTTCATTTCTTTGCTCTGGTGTCGAGGCAAAGCGCGGCGTTAAGTTCTGCCACTCAACACGCAATGCCTCCAGAAATCGGCAGAAAGTGGTGTGCTGTGTGCGGGATACAGCGTGAACCTGATGAAATTAGATGTCAGTAACATAAGCTTTGAATCCTTTATTTCGTCTAGCATTATATATATATATATATATATATATATATATATATATATATATATATATATATATAAGGCCATAAGGTTAATCGTGGCCCAGTAACAGTCAGTAAGAGGTTAATAGTAGTTATGAGTTTGATTCCCTCTCAAGTATTCATTTGCTCGCTTTAGTAACGAGACAAAACGCGGCGTTTAGTTGCGCCATTCTTCCGATTTTCGGAAAGTGGTGAACGAAATTATCTTTATCGAAACCGAATATCTTAACGCTAGGTTTCCAGGTTACCTATGAAGGTTAAAAAGAGAGAGAGTTATAAACTACGCTAAAGGTCTGAAATTGTGTAAGCACATGTTAAATCGAAATATTCAGTAAAATATTACTATTTGCAATATCAAAGCGGTCTCTTCAATCTATTGGAACAATCTGGGATTGGTTGCAATATGCGTATAGAAATGGGAAATTATGGAAATATATTCATGACTATCATGTTGTATATGGTAAGTAAATTATATATATAATGCTAGTTTAAATTTTATTTTTAGTAAAATATTCAATTTACTTTTTTTTCCCGCATATACTAGAAGTAGGTGTAGGGAACCTAATGCTAAGTTCCGTTCTCCACTTCCCGCTGAACTTTCGAGGTTATCTGTCGAGTAAAGAAGCTTAACGACGCGCATTGCCTCGTTATCAGAGTTAAGAAATGAAAATATTAAGAAAATAAATGGTTTCCCCAAGTGGAAATAGTGCCCACGACCCTCGTGCTATAAGCGCCACGCTTGTGAAGAGTTACATATAATAATGTCTTGAGATATTGGTCGAGATTTTTCTCTATTAAGACGTTAAGTGAAACGACTACTGTTACAAGAATGTTTATCAGTATGAACTAGTATATTTTATCTTTCAGTTCTTTTTTTTCCCTAGCCTCTACTTTCCCAATGTTGGGCAAAGGCCTCTCTATATTTTTTCCTCTCTGGTTTATTTCGTTCTTTTGAGCACTAGTCAGGCTTGTAATGGTCCAGCTCGTCACGCCATCTCTGTTTTGGTCTGCCAATTCTCCTTTCAGTCCTAATAGTAACAATTTTTACTTAAGATTTTTGATGGTAAAAGCATGGCAAACGAGCGTACGGGTCACCTGATAGTAAATGATCACCGCCGCCCAAGACACCGCGTAACACCAGAGGAGCTACTGGTGCGTTGCGAGCTTTTGGGGTGGCTGGACGCCGGAGTCCGGCATTACCTAATGCGAAATGCAGTGGCATAAAGCCACTACTTCACGCCGGTTTTAAATGCCGGGGGTGGTAATTATCCGGTCGAGTCTGCCCATGCGTGTCGCCATTGCTGGCGGCGTGACTCTCCCACTCGTACTTTAGCCGCCTCTTACGACACCACCAGTACCAGGGTGATCCTATTCTAAGCCGGGAACACACGGCTACAAGATTGAAATAAAATATCAATTACCTATAAATAAGCTTAACTACATATAGTTAAAGTTGATATATACTTTTAAAATAAAACAATTTTGCCGTCAATTTCTCTTTAGAATTCCGCGCATACCCAATAAAATTATTTACCCTGCCCAAAATCCAGGGCCGTGCACTAATTAAAATTCCTATCAGAAAAACTTTTTATACGTTTACTTTTCATCGATAGGCTTATATAATATTTTAAAGCAGCTATTGCCTTTGGCTTTGCTAGATGTTCATACATTTTAAACCGATTTTCAAAAAAGAAGGTTCTCGATTCGTCGGAATCTTTTTTCATTATACTTAACATAGACTATTGGACATAGCAGCCTACGTTGAGCGAACTTGGGGAGTTAGTGTTAAAACTCTGCGCCACCTATTAAACAACCGTTTCCGATTTTCGGAAGGTGTTGAATTGCGGCACTCAACGCCGCGTTTTGCCTCGTTACTAAGGCGGGGAAATACAAATATTAAATATTTCATTCTGCCGCGTAAGGACCGAACTCACAACTGTCGCGTCTACTAGTGCCCTATGACTCTACGGCCTGACCTGTTCAGACAGTTAAACATTTATAAATTTTAGATGTAAATTTTATCCTCATTAAGCTTCATGTCTAAAAGTTTTTGGGATTTCAGGATTATTAATAACATAATGAGATAACGAAAACATGCTGCTCCCAAATATGAGTTAAAAGGTGCATTATTTATAAATGTAATGATTTTTATTTCTTATTCATGCTTCGTCTAATGAAATTGTTTAAATACTCCACTACTTTCGGACATATTTTTCATATTGGATGACCGCCAACCTAAAAAAAGTAAGAGTAAAAAAAAATATCGTCATTCCGTCAAATGAAATCGAAGATATAACCATCACATTTACACTTACCAATTTGCGCTAGGATAGTTCTAAATTATTATAATATAAGAGTTAACCTAACAAATTAGAGGGACTAGTGAATAAATTAAAAACCCGTGGTCAAAGTTCCACTAGGTTGCCGCCTGAACTACTTCGAAAGCTCCGTTAATAAAGTAGAACTGTCTGAACGAGGTCATCATCCATCGCTGTCAGTCCAGAACTTTCCTCAGCCAACGGTACGTTTCTAAACAATTATTATTATAATTTGGATTACATGAAATCGAGCTTAAACTTTAGAATAACACCAATGTTTAGCGTTTCGATTTGAGTTGTGATATTTGAAATATTCCTTATTTTAAATAATATTAGATTATTATTACTTCAGAAGGGCAATTGTCGCAGGGGAAAAAGCGTGTGACTGTCAGTATTACAGATTGAGGTTCAATTTTCAGCCGTGGAAATGAAAACTCTGACACCGGGGCAAAACGCGGCGTTGAGTTCCGCCACCCAACACGCAATCCCTGTAGAATTTGGCGAAAAATGAATAATGGAGCGTCCTAGCACTAGATTTTGTCTTCCTATCCTGCTACCTGCGGGTTACAGCGTGAATATATAACCTATAAATTAAATATCTACACATTACACATAATAACTTAAATACCTAAATTAGAATTTTAATACAATCTAATTGGAGAAGATTTATATTAGAACAGTAATACAAATGTACTATAATCAAATATTAAAAGCAAGTATATTGAGGCTTAACTGTTTGATTTACGTTTTGCCAATGGTACGCCATGTACTCGTATATATAATATATTAAAAGGTGATGTCAATCTGATTTTATGTTAATAAAGCGGCCGGTAATTTTAGCTACAAAAATAAAGTAATGTTAATTTTTTTTTTCAGCTTCACGCTGTATCTCGCATTTAGCACTCGCTATTTCTCACTTTGGAGGCATTGCGCGTTGAGTGAGTGCTCAACGCTTCGCTTTTGCTTTGGTACTAGAGCGAAGTAATGGAAGTATTAATAAATAATAATTCGTTCCACCGAGTGGGAATCGAACTGATGACCTGACTCAATATAACATATTGTTAATTTATCTACGACATTAGGGTAGGCTAAGATATTCAGTCAGTCAGAGGTTGCGTGTATGATCTATGCCACAATGGTCTCAAGATGGTAACATCCAGATGTGACTTACAATTTTATCTTTTCTTCTGTTTTCCTTAGAAACAAATTAAGGAATTTTAGTTAAGGATCACATCACTTCATGTTCATTATTTATAAAATCGTTACTTACAGTGAGTAAACTTTTCTTTTGAAAACATTGAAGAAAAACCGGAAGTAGACCTCGTAAGTTTTCCTCCGGGAGCTTTATCAAAGGGAAAATGCCGCACGACCTTTATTAAAAGGCTACCTAATTATAAATTCATTATTATTTATAAAACTTTTCCACTTTCCGTATTGCTACTTGACTTTTTTGTTCTTTAGTGAAAACTTGCTCCTAGTAAATTACAAGTTGCAAACTCAGTTGTGCTTGATAATAATTAGGTGGTATCTTTTAAGGTACTTTATAAAGAAGTGTTTGGTTCGAGGTAAAAAGAGTGTTAAAAAATACAAGAATGATCTGCTAAAATTATTATCCATATAATCTTATTTTCAACTTCTTTCTGTATCCTGCAGATCGCAAATTAGGCAGATCTAATGTTAAGAGACTCAGATACCTCACTTCCCGCTGAATTTTCGAGCCTTTGAATGTGTTGATTTGCGGAACTCAAGGCCGCACTTTTGCCTTGGTACCAGAAAAAATATTACCAAGTAATGTTGTATTTCTCCGTATGAGAATCGAACCCACAATCGTTGTGTTACAGTCACACGCTTGCGCCTGTATAATATAAAATAAAAATTGTGAAAAATACCATTTGTAATAACTTGCTGTTGCCTATATTGTTGTTTATATTGCTAGAAAGGCTGTTTGGAAAAATATTCTTTGATGATTTTCAATCTTCTTCGTATAATGTACATTTAATATGAAAGTAAAAATAAATATGACATTATCCAGAATTCGGCAGAAAGTGAGGAACGGACTGTCTTAACACTGGGTTCCCTCTGCCTACCCCGCTGTGTGCGGGATACAGCGTGAAGCAGTTTTTTTGTCAATTGGTTGAAATTCATAAAACTACAAACTAAAAATATTCTATTTCGATGCGTGACAAAAACAATAGTAGCATTAATACGGGACTAGCGCGACATAGAGAAATATATGCGTTTGTTCTATATATATTTCTCTTGTGTGGTTTATGATATTGGCAACCCAGCACGCAGTATTTATATAACCGTCTACCCCGTTGACCGTAAGTTTTACGCATTTTTTAGTAATAGTGGAAAATAAAACGAACAATATTAAAAAAGTCGTATCTTTTAAAAAGTAATTTATTTTTTCTAAAAAAAAAGAAATAGAACATTTTAACTTTATTAAATTATATAAACACGCTCAAAACAGTTTAGAGCGTATACCTGCTAAATGCATTTTTTATTTTTTCATTATCTACATTTGTGTACTATTCGAAAGTCTAAAATAAATATAAAATCGACCTTTACTTTATTTTTTACTATTGTCAAGAATATAAATCAATTTTTGATATTGCAAAAACTTTCATATAATACATACATATAAGCATACGTCTTTTAGTAAAGGCGTTTATTGTCTCTCCTTAGACTGCGATAGGTAGTGGCTTCGATTTCTCCTCGAGGAGATGAAACATTTAAGATTTTCATTTGTTCTAGGTCTAGGCTCCCTTCGCA
>DWGR01002317.1:0-13911 GCA_018247715.1 Heliconius burneyi
GTTAAATCGAACCCACAACCGACGCGTTACAGACAGCCCTATAGTCATACCTTGTGCCGCTGCGCCACGACGGCGTTATAATAAACACAAGTAAATATACGATGATGATATGATGGGATACGAATCCTCCTTAGCGTATTTCATATACCCGCCAGTAGAAATGAGTAGATAGTGAAAAATAAAATTTTGAATTAAAACCCTTAAATATTTTTTATATTTTATTTCAAGAAGCAATAAAAATTTAACACAAAATATATTAAAAATATATATATAATGTACTAAAGTGTCATATAGCATTCTCACATTTGAAGCTGAAATGTGATAAACTGATATATTGCCGCCTAATGTTGTACACATTCTCACGACTCGGGAGTTGCGGCGGACTTTAATATCACTGTGAAAAATATATTGGAGTTACTCTGCTCTCATATTATAAAACTGAAGAGTTTGTTTGTTGGAACTCACAAATCTCAAGAACAATTAGTTCGAATCGTTATTTTTATTATTTTTATTTTAGATAGTTCGTTTAACAATAAATACTTTATATAACATTTGTAAAAAAATCTAGTATGAAATATAAAGTATCTTTCCTTTCAATTTGTTTATAATATTCCTATTTAAACCTTTTTTCAATTTCTATATGAGATATTATCTTTCATTGTATTGTACACAAGAATATTAATTTTGTGAAGTTCCACCGTAGACGAAAATGAAATCCACTTATTTTTCAATCTGAATCTTATTATTAATTTTTGTAGGCCCTTTATGGAAATTGTCGTTTTATGAAACCACTCACTCGGGTTTATTATGGATATTAATATTTTTGTAAAGGCCTTGAATGGTTTTGCTTCGTTTTATTAGATCATTATTTAAATTTTAATTTTATACGCAAAATAATTTATCTTACCTGACCGAATGCAAAGATTCGAAATTATTTATTGATAAAATTTATATTTGCGGCGTTAAGTTGCAATGTCACGGTAATTAGGCGAAAAGTAAGGAACGATGTGTCTTGTGTGAAGCTTCGCGCTTTTTCTCTCATAGCAAGGTAGGTAGAGGGAATATTTGAGACATTGCGTATTGATTGCGAAACTCAACGCTGCGCTTTGTCTACTTAGCAAAGCGAGGAAATAAAAATATTAAATCATTTTTTTAACCAAGTGGGTGTCCAAACGTCGTCATCACGTTCACAGTCACTAGCCGTACTACGGGACCACCTCAAAATCGATTCATTCTATCTAAAAGGGAATAGAAGCCACACCTTTAGTTAAACAATCATTCACTATCTATTGGTCTAGTACCAATAGGTTATCCGCTTCAGAAGCACCATGTGACGAGTATCTGCAGCAGCACCGCTTGGGAAATGCATCGTTCATTTCTATATCATATTCGTATCAGAAGAATTATTTCGAAATAAAACACACTCAAAGTGATTCCCAGAAGCAGATATATTATTTTGCGTTAAACATTCATATATTTTATTTGTACGCAATCTTGAGATATGAAGTAAACAAAGTTGTTGAAAATATTATTTATATGTTATATTTCTTGTAACATATATTATGAAACATTTAAAATATGACGAGAGTATGAGAAATGCTAGAGCAGCGTCGTTATGCGTCAATTATTTTTTATATTTAGCCTATTTTTAATAAAATAAACTTATGTTATCATTATTATATTAAATTATTATTAATTATAAATAAATTTGATCCATTTGTATTATTATCAAACTCGACAGTTATATGTACAATATAATAACATGGTTATTATGGAGCTGGTCTGATGATGGAGCCAGGATCTGAATATTGGAACTCTTCACAGGTGGTCGAGTGACTCGAGCATGACTCGAGCTAAGGCTCATATAATTTATGACTCTTCTTTAGCAATTTTAACACTTTTTCTAGACAAGCTTTAGAATAAATTTGCATAGAATATGGTCAGACATATTACATTTATAAGTATATTTTTATATAACTTTAAATATCTTTATAGCGTACTCGTATACTATTTCTTCCATAGTGCAGACTGAGTAATAAAAAAAAATGCTAAAGTTAAACTAATATTTCGATTTTTTATAAATAAAAATATCTAAATTAATAACTGAGAAACTTAATAACTAAAGTAACGGAACTAAAGTAACGAGTCTATCATAGGTCAACGAATCGACCTATCGCTTAACCTATAAAAATCTTATAACGGTACTTTGTTTGAAAGTTGCGTACAATGGGTAAAGCTCAGCAGTTATGTGAAAATTAGTCCAGTCATGGCGCATCGGCACAAGTGATTGTAAGCACGACTGGTTATAGTTTCGATCCCCACATGAGGCAATGAAATATTGAATATATTCATTTCTTAGCTCTGGTATCGAGGCAAGCCGCGGTGTTGAGTTCCGTTACTCAACACGCAATGGTTGCAAAATTAGGCGGAAAATGGGAAACGGAGCGTCTGCACACTAGGTTCCCCCTACCTATGTACGTAGTACGGAATACAGCGTGAAGCTGAATACAGAATTGATGGGTATGCAAATTTTATCAAAAAACAATCAACCACTATTTATAAATAGTTTGAAAATAAAAATAACAAATTTTTATTTCAGAGATAGTTAAAAAAATGTGAATAGATAAAAATTTTCTTTTTCTGTTAAGTCGAATGAGATCATTGTTTTTATCTATTCAAATCAAGAGGAATCTAATAAGGCGATTCCACGCTCTGCTGCTCACTAAGGAATCGTCAATGCTTTATAATAAACGATATTGTATGGCATCCATGAACAGTTGTTCGTTGTACATCTTTAGAATCTGCTAGATGTAAAAGGGATATATTGTTTATTTTTTTCATTTTAGCTTCACATTACATCCTGCACGTAGAAGAATAGGCAGAAGAATTCTGGTAACCTAGTGTTAAGACACTCCATCTCATTAAGATACTTCGTTTCACCACTTTAAGCAGAAAGTAATGGAGGTATTGCGTGTTATATGAAGAAAACTAAATATTTGATTTCCACGAGTGGGTATCAAACGCACAACATAGTTAGACCCCCTGGACGCCAAGGAAGTGATGGCTGGATATCGTGATATAAGGATAAGAGAGCTAAAGAGCTAATCATCGTGGATTTTGGTGACAAAACTAATTTCTAATTCAGAGACTTCTTGAAAAGGTGAAACTCAATACTCTGTTTTGTTTTTATAAGAGCAAGAAATTGGAAATAATTTTAACTTGTTTGTATGTTTGTCTACAAGCAAGAATCTAATCCACAATCGTATGTGCAGTTACAAATTGTTCTTCATTGGTTTTTTCTTTACCTTCACACTTTATACCCTATTATATTAAAAGAACCTCACACTCCGTTAATTTCTTTCCACCGGAATTTGAGTCGCGCTTTATCGAGGATAATGTAATTGTAATCCACAACTATTGCATTCATAGTCAGTGGTGGACCCCTTGCTCCGCAATGTTCATTTATTTTTAGATTATATAATTAAATAAGAAATACTCTCATTACAAACTTAGTCAAAAGAGCATTGCAGATCAAAATAGATTAGATATACGAGTATATTCCAGAAGAGTAGTGATCTTTTTACAAAAAAAAATACATTATATTATAGTAAGTTTAATTCAACTAAAGTATTTAGATACAACATCTGCCTCTCACGACCTATTTACATCTGACCTGCTTTTCAGATTTTTTTTCTTATTTTTGGCC
Source organism: Heliconius burneyi (assembly GCA_018247715.1). Classification (NCBI taxonomy): domain Eukaryota; kingdom Metazoa; phylum Arthropoda; class Insecta; order Lepidoptera; family Nymphalidae; genus Heliconius; species Heliconius burneyi. Next base: position 3,707 of record DWGR01002317.1, read on the forward strand.
ATACTTAGCTATAGCGCATACACTTTGTTTTGTTTACAATTTCTTGAGTGTTTTCGGAAGTATCTTCGTTATATTAAAAGGGAAAACGTAAAAAATACGGCTTTTAATATAACAAACTACTTTTATATATTAAATTATATTGTATAGTGACATAAGTCTACAGAGTACGATGACACTTGTAGCTTGAACGTGATCCTTGATTTAATTGTTATCCAATTTAAGTATAACAAAAATAGGTTTTAAGTTCATCTAGAATATATATATATATATTCTATAGTTAGTTAAAAAAGTTAATAATATTCAAGAAGTATGTATATATATATACTTCTTAAATATTATTAACTTTTCAACGTAATATTGGATTTTTATTAATTTTATAACAACAACGACAGACTTAAAAAGTAAAAGAAAGAGCTATAAGAACGATTCGAATAACGCGAAAAAAAGTACCAAATTTAAAAATTTCAACCGCAATCATTTGTAGCGGCTGAGAAGACAAAGGAATTAGAATACACAGCAAGTTACAAAGGCAGTCCTTTAAAGATCTGTTTGCTCGGTAAAGAGTTGGAAAAAAATGTTAGAAAAGCGAGATTTTGCAGCACAGAGCAATATTAGAGTGTCATCATACACCTACTGCATCTGATTTATGGAAACTGACATAAATTAAGGAAAAATTAAGAATTAAAATTCTATTCAATTTGTTTCCCTTTGAAATGTTCTGGTGTTTGTAAGCTGTATGATAATGGAGTAGATGGTAAGTAAGTATGTGACACTCTGTGTTTACGAAGGTTGTAGATTTGAATGGCATTTTGGGTGAGGTATATATCCTATCATATATTATATGATAGGATATATAGAGAACCTAATGTTAGTTATTACTAATTATAATCTGGTCTAATCAGCAGATAAAAAAACTATTTGTATAATAAGATTCCGTACCAACTTCAAGATTGTAGATCAACGAGATCTACACTAAAGGTCTTGGTTAAGCGAATGCCGTACGAACTTCATCAATAATCGAACATCATAGACAAACGCTCGAGTTTTTTCTTTGGCTGCCTTCGAAGTCAATTTTTTCCGAGCTCGAAAGTATTCTAATCTGAATATTTGATCTTGATAAACAGACAGACAACAAAATGATCCTATAATGGTTTAATTTAATTTTTTCGAGGTACGGAACCCTAAGTTCTTTAATCTTTAATATAAAGGATCTCGCTTTGTGGTTTCAACATATCACCGTAGCGTGTGATAGGCAGCGTTAAATAAATGTAAACGTAAAGAGCCTCCAGTAAAACAAAAGGAAATGTCACAAGGGACCTTTGTTAAGTAGTTTTTCGTATTAAATAAAACTATTTTTCGTGTTGGTATGATAGCGTATGGTACAGTTGTATGGGTTCTATCTGTATACGAGATGATTGCGGGTTCGTTTTCCACTTGGGAAGGCACATTTTCTTCTTTCTTAGTCATAGCAGGTTACCTGCTAAGACAATCCGTTGCACATTAACATTTCCATTACTCATTTTCTGGAGGAAATAAAATAACTAATATTAGTTTTTGACTACTAGGTTCTCTGCCTATCAAGCTATCTGTTTTTTTTTTGAGTTTTATACTTTATCTAAACAAATTAACACAAAATAAAACTACCCAATTACAAATATATTCAAAGAATAACCAAACACATCTTACAAAGTTGCCTCTAAATAAAGAAAAGCGGTTTTAATATATGAGAGCTCTACGTCAGAACAGAGGCTTGTGCCGAGACATGTCACTGTCAAGTCACGAACACTGCAAAGAATGTTTCTACCGTTGCTACACTTGTGGAAAAAATATTCAGCTTCCGCTGTGGCTGAATTTACGCAGTATATAGCTTTGTTCTGTGTTTATAACAATTGTATATAGATTGTAGAATTGAAATAATATACTGTTAAAACGATGTTTAAAGAACCAATTGCTATGAAATATTCTTCATAAACTATTAAGATCCTTGTTCTAACTCCAGAACAGCTTGATGATACCCATAATATTGTTGTATTGCCATCCAAGCTACGGTAACTGCTTTGTTTCGTAATGATGATTTCAAGGAGTTTCATGATTTATAAGTGTTCTGTACAAAGTTACAAGTCGACTAATAAAGTTTTCATATTTTTCAGGATAAATTTAATAAAAGAAAGATTTGCGCTTTTTTCCTGCACTACCCCTGAGACATTCCGTTCTCCCCCTTAATTCTAAGTGGTGGGCGTGGAAAAAATAAGCGCCTCTATTTTTCTTGCCAGGGCGGTAAAACTAAGTTGTTCATTCCCCCAAGTAAGAATCGAACCCATGCGTTTTTAATACTAAATTATTTTAAACTCATAATAATTTCATGTTCTTTAGTAAAGCCTTAAATTAAAATTTTTATATCATATCGTTTATTTATTTTATTTTAGCCCTGTGTCCCGCACCGCGTAGGGGAAGAGGAGGGAACTTATTTCCGTATGATAATAATTTATATTATTTAAGACATAAGTTGTCAATGTAACGTTCTATACAATCTTCTAAGATCTCTTTGTACTAATTTTGACTGGTTTCATTGAAATAGGCTTTTGAGGAATGCAAATCGCAATAGTGTCGGTTGACGTGGTGCCTCCGTTACCATTGCTTGTTATACTCGTGCTATGGACTTCGCAAGTTTGAAGTTCGTATCACATTCCTTTGAGGAAGTTTATATAAGCTCTATTACTAGCGTCTGTTGTGATGGTTGGTGAATTGATTTCTAAGGTCGAGGTTGTGTTGTGTATGTATATTTAGGATCACTTTTTTTCTATCAATTATTAGTTATTCAAGGGTTTGATTTTCACTCTGGGGAACTAATATCTCATCAACTTGTAATTTCATAACTTTGGTAAAGAGGCAAAGCGCGTTATTGAGTCCTGATACTCAACACGCAGTACCCCCAGAATTCAACGGATAGTGGGGAACAGGTATGTTCTAATGAAAACGGAGCATCTTAACATTAGGTTCCCAGGTTCCCTGTATACTCTGATAGGTGCAGGATACAGGGTAACTATTCGATGAGACCGTTGTCTAGTGATTGTTAAAGCTGAAAAAACTTGAAAGTCGATTTTTGTAAGAACTTTTTTTATTCCTTTCAATTCACGCTACGAGTTCCACCACTTAACACGCAACAGCAGAAAATAAGAAACGGCGTGTTTACTACAGCGTGAAGCTAAAAGAAGTCTATGATTTCTCACAGCGACAATTGAACCCACTACAAGTAACTTTTAATTACAAGTAAGTTACGTCCCCGCCGCATGTCGATGCCAATTTATTACAATATGACATGATATACGATAACACGACAAACTCCATGTTCTTGGTTCAATTTGCTTACATAAACTAATTAAGATTAATTGAGGTGTTGTGTTTCAATTAATACTAACTTAAATATCAAATATACGTAAAGGATTTTTTTTAGTGAATTATCTATACATATAAATAAAGCCAAAGTGTCTGTCTGTGATTTCAAGTAATCGTGTTTTGCACACAATTATAAAACTCTTGCCTGTCTGTCTGTCTGTTTGCTCGGAATCATCTTCGAAAAAGCTGTACTGTTTTTATGGGACTAACACTAAAAGCATTAATTTAACAGACTGAAAAATAAATATAATATAACTGACTAAAAAATTATTGCATGAGTGGGAATCGTAACCCAAATTATTGTGATTGCAATGGGACAATATCCCACTGTGCCAAAGGGGTCATTCATCATATTAATTGTTAAACTTGTAAGCATATTTAGTTGTTTAGTTAATCTCTTATTTATGTCAGTAGTTTCACTAAATTCGTTCTTTAACTATTATTTAATGGTTACGATAGTTATAACTATAACCGAAATATATACAATCCCTATAAAGTAACTTTATGCGGTAACTTTTTATGGTTGGCAACCGCACTGTTATAGGTACTCTTATTATATCTGTGTGAATCGTTAAGATATTTTATATTCTTACTTTCACTTTTACGGTTTTTTTTTTAGAATAACAAATAAATATAACATTTTATAGGTTATAATAGAAAAACTGAGTAGCTGTAAAAGCGGCGGCTATGGATTCAATTCCCACTAAAATTAATTGTTTTGGAGCTTGCTTAACACCTTACATCTAAGTGACATTTTGTAAAAAAATATAAAGTGTATAAGAATATTTTCTTATAATAGGTATTAATTGTATGTATAAAAACAATAATGTAATTAATATATATAATAAGAAAATATAATATAATAAATAAGAGTAGGAGCAAGCGTGCGTAGTGTCGAAATGAATAAATAAAAAAAACAAATTTATAATATTTTCATTTTTGTTTGCTCTGGTGTCGTGGTAACGCGTGGACTTGAGTTCTAGCACTCAATACGCAATGGTTTTATAATTCAGTACAAAATCGAGATCGTAGAAAGCATCATTGGGGAATATAGCGTGAAGCTAAAAATAATTATAAGAAATTTGTAAATATATAAAGGAAAAAATACTGTTTCAATAATTAGTTATGTTGGAAAAATAAGAAGTAACTTAATTAAAAACAAATATAATAAAAAGCGAGAATTTTTTACACTTTTTAAAGAAATCTTTACAGGTATTTAACTAATAATAAAAGCTCTTAGGTAATGTTTCAAATTTCCTTTTAACTGACTTCCGGTATAAAATATAAATAAATAAATATAAACATTTAAAAAGATCCATATTGGTCGCTCTACAACGCGTCTACTCTACCTAATATCCGAAAATATCCCAAAATGACAAGAAAAGATGACAAACAGCCTTATACGTCCCCAAACCCGAGATTTTTGAATAAAATTGGAGCACACGCGGCTTTTTAACAAGGAATTATGACTTTTAACACAATTAAAATAAAAGTTAGAATCGTTTATCTATGACATTTGCTTTTCGACACGTTTTGAATGCTCACATGCGGTGGAAATGTGACAATTTTAACAAGGGCTTAGTGCGATTGTGGGTTTTCATTGCTAAGGTTTTATATTTCGCGTACATTATACCGTTTAATTAAAACAGTTTGAAATGTATTTAGATCCTTTTGGTCGATTTTTGTTAAGATTATTGTTTTATGTGGCTTTTAAATGTTGGTACTCAGGCTCTTTTTATCTATTTAAGTAATCCAATTTGTTTTAAATAGGTCAATTTGATGTTCGTGCTCAGGTAGCGAGGTAGAGCGCGGCGTTGAGTTCCGGTTATCAACACGCAATGCTCCCAAAGTTCGTTGACAAACCCAAAAATATTATTTTCATTGAAAATATTTTATTTTGCCATTGCGATTATATGTTTATATATAGAGGTTGTACCTATTTTTATTTGATATTATTAAAGAGTTGTTTAATTTGATATTCACATATTGAAAATCGTCATTTTGAGGGAAATGATTACCTAAGTCTACAATTTTTTTCCGAAAATTGAGAAAATTTTATATAACACTAAAATAAAAAAAATGAACAACTCTACGTAAGTGTTCCATATACCTTAAAATAGTTATCGTAAATGTGACATATTTTTGAAGGTTTTTAAGCAATGCTCTCTTTTATACTCAAAATGGCACATTTTAAACAATTATTAATATGAATTTGTATTAATATTTGTCTATAAACAAACAACAATATTAATAGACAGATAAGGTTACGTTACTGAAATATTCTACATAATAATAATGTTACTTCGTAACACAAATTGCATTTAATGGGTTATATTAAGTTTAATTAAATATAATATTACTTTCAGAACTTTTGAGGATGTACGATGTACTGAATTTATATTGTGATATGGAGATTTTATATACAGGGTGGAAGAGGCAGCGCTTCTTTTACTGAAACTGCATGTAGGGTAAAATATTTCAAACCCGGAGCTAAAAAAAATTATCAAGATGCCTCAACAGTTTGGACGTAGGATTTTTTTTTTCATTACACGATTTTTTTCCATACCTGTATTTCGTGTCACGCACACATCCACATACTACTACAAAAATACTTGAATGAAGCGTGTGCGACGTTGCCGCTTGACAGGTAAGTGTGTGAGTGATAATATTACACTTTACAAATGATGTTTTTTTTTAAACAATTATTTTATTATGTATTTTGTTTGAAATAATAACTTTTTCATTTTTGAGAATTATTTTTTTTCTGAATTATATTAGGCTTTTATAGAGTAGATAAGACTGTGGTTTCATTTATAGTGGTGCGTTCAATTCCACCCTGTATAAGAAAAATAATATTTTATTATGTAAGACTTACTATTTGCGTATTATAAGTATGTTTTATAAGATATACTTGAGGGGAGCAATATTAATGAAGATTATTTTAAGCCAATAATGTTATTATTATATCTATTTTATAACATGAAATATTATAGGTAGATATTGATTCTTTCTGCGTAAATTTTGAATAAAATCGAAAACTGAAAATTCATGAAAACTGACAGTTCATGAAATTTATAATATTTTTGATTTTCTTTATAAAGGATTTTTTGTATTTGTCTTCATTAATATACAATAAGTTCTATAGTTATTACATATAATTGTAATGTGTAAATATTAAAAGTATAGATTTTTAATATGAAGATGTTTTATTTTCTCTTACATTGCTTATAAAATTCACAGTTCAGTATAGAATTGTTTAATTCATTTAAGTGATCTCGAATTCAAATTCAAAATAATCTTTATTCAAATAGACTATTATAAGCACGTTTGAATCGTCGAGTGGACATATAAACAAAAAGCTACCACCGGTTCGGAAGGCAGTTCTGCTTTGAAGAGCCGGCAAGAAACTCAACAGTTGCTCTTTTCAAAAGTCGACGATCGTAACGACGTTTAAAGTTTTTGATTCCGACTCGGGAGGATGAATAATTTGCATTTCCTTGCTCTATAACACAGTCCGATGTTCCACCACGAATCTGTAACAACTACATATTGTCAAATTATTCGGTAAAATGGGAACAGATTATCTTAACACTAGGAACCTTTTGTCAGGAGTACGGCAGGGTATGCTGTGCGGGATACCGCTAAAGTTTATACCGAGGTGGTAAGTGGTATCTTCCAAAGATACAAAATTATGACAAAATTTTTGTGTTGACAACTGTAAAGCTCTTTAAAAATTACCATATGTTGATCCTGTATTCGAGCTTAGACAATGTCTTTATTTTCCACGAAGCACTTATAGATGGCGCTGTGGATGAAATATAATTTCAATTTTTTATTTTATTTCAAAAGTTGATTTTCAATTTTTTTTATATGTTCACATAGTATCCTGCATATAGCAGAATATCCAGGGGGAACAAAACACTACATAGCCATTAATATTTTATCTTATTGATAGTAAAATATTTGAATAGATGGCGCTGTATGGTAAACATAGTAACTTTTAAATATTCAGTAATGCTTTCTTTTATATACTAATGTTACTAATTTTTTATTTGTAGGTAAATTAATAACTTGTCTTCACCTATTTAAACCGTGTGAAGGATGTAATAATTAAATTATTATGAAGAGAATAAATTACATAAAAATGTATTTAGAGAGATAAAGAGCATATACATATTCAACGGCTTCAACAATGTGACGTTATAGGTATATCCTTCCGCTAAAAGTGATGTTGAATCCAAAACAAAAATATTATTTCAAAAAATCAAATATAGTTTCTGATCAGCGCGTCAATCAAACACACTATTGAGATAAACTAAAATCACTGCGTATAGAAAAAATGTTAATAAATAGCTATTGGTACTAACGTAAATTCTCACAAGAATATAAGTATGCGACTGTAGTGCGATAGATTATGTGTTCGATTCCCATTCGAGGAAATAAAATATTTAACATTTCGATTTCCCCGCTCTGGTAATAGGCAAAGCGCGGAGTTGAATTTTGCCACTTAACACGCAATGCCTCGAGGAGGAAAGTGGGAAAGGGAGTGCAGTAGGTTTTAATGGGCCTCTGCAGGCTCTGCTATGAGGTCCAGCGTAAAGCTAGAAAATAAATATGTGTGGTAATCTCGATTGGCTTATTAGTAACCTCTAAAGAGTTCTATTCGGATCCCGGGTCCATCATTTCACCAACTGGATGATACATTACATTGCCACATCTCATTATTTTGCAGCTGTATATTCCGTGTATCAAGTCTCCCTTATGAAATATTAAATTTAAAATAAATATATTCAATTATCTTGCTGTATCCCGCACACAGCTGAGTAGGCAGCAGGAACCTAGTGTTAAAATACTCCGCTCGTCATTTTCCGTTGAATTTTTCGAGGCATTGCGTGGGAGCTCTCAAGCAGTGCCCTAAGGGATAAAAGGGTTATTACTTTTTTTGCATAGGACAGTGGCGCGCGTATCCGACGGGCACGTTTACTAAATTCTAAGGTGACTTAAGAATTTTCATGTTTTAATATACTTTGTTATGGTTTTTTTTGTTTTTTTTTTTTCAACTTCACGCTGAATCCCACATATAGCAGGCTATGCAGATTCAACGTAGTGTGAAGACCCTCCGATTTCCCCAAATTTTGGAGTCATTGCTTGTCGAGTAATGGACACCAGAGCGAGGGAACTAGCGATAGTTATATTGTTAAATAGAAAAAATTTATTGTAGTATAGAAGTCGACGTTAGTAAGATAATTTAGAGTTCTTTGGCGTATTTATATTGAGAATATATTTTCTCCCAGAGAATACATGATGATAGGACAGATTAAAAAAAATGTGTCTTCTTTTAGTTTCATTATACGTATCTTACATGACTTCATGACATAAAGAAGTTCTGCAGGTAAGCAGAAGTTAGAAACTCAATATTTGCTCTTTTAAAATATATACTTACTAATATGACAAAAGTAAAAGATTGTGAGGGTGTGTTTGTTTTTCACACAAAAGCCAAATAACAAATTTAAATGAAACTGTATATTAATATAGCTTATACATCAAAATAACAAATAGGCTACAATTATGTAAATATATTGTATAATTCAACTATACTATAAAATTAAATTTAAGCGGGCGAAGTCGCGAGTGGAATGCTAGTATATAATAGTATGTATAATAATACAGATTTTCATCTACATTTCCTGTAATGTCCTCAAGGAAGTGACCTTTACAGTAATTTCACGTTGTAATTTCATTCGATCCCCACACAGAAGTAAAGTAAAGGTAACAATAAAGCACTCATTGCCAAGTAAAGTAGTTAAGAAGACCGCAAGTGATTTGGAATACGGAAACAAAGGCTGTTACAGGAGTAATGTTGATAGCGTATGTAGTGTTGTACTTGTATATATTGTAACATATAGTATAAATGGGGAATGGTTTCTTAGGTAAGGGAGAAAGGAAAATAATTAGTTTTGATTGCGTGAAATTAAATCTGCTTATTAATTATTAATTTGAATATTCATTTTTAGATAATACAATATTTTTTTAATAAATATTCTTTTTGAGAAATATATGAATAGATTGTGTAGAGATATGGACTATCTATTTATCTAAATCTAAATTTAATTTTTATACGGTCAGAGTAAAACACAAAAATAATCAATAAAATAAGAAAAAAACAATCTTAAAATAAAAATAAAACAACTCTTCCACAGCTTGTTGCAATTAACATATTCATATATAAAAGCAGATATCGTAGAATACTCGTAGTATAACAGAATACCACAGCTATATCTTCACTAATCAAATATTTAACTTACAAAAATATACTCGTAGGTAGCAGTCTCGAGAATTCAGCGGAAAGTGTGAGACGAAAGTATCTGAATAAAAACGGTCTTAATCGGAGATCTAAAGTGCTGTGTGCGGAATAAAAAGTTTCTTAACCTAAAAGAGTTTTCAAGCGATTGTAGGTTCGATTCTTATTAAGGGCAATAAATTAAATTCACTTCCCCTATCTTATAAGACAAGAAGCGATGTTAACTAACACTACTGTTATTCATACGAAAGGCAGAGAACAAAGTGTCTTAACACTGTCTTAGCCGTCCCGGTATAAGCGTGATAAAGAGTGATGCTCTGCGTGAATCAATTCATATAGCCTATTACAACTTTATGTGAAGCTATAATGTCAAACCCTTCCTCTCCACCGAACAATAGGCCTTCATTTAAACGCTTGACTGCGATTTCGTTTACGAATGAATTTACGCGAACGCATTTTGTAATTTTAATTGTGAATGTAATGAGAATATTATAATAAAAGTTAATGA
>DWGR01002318.1:0-13910 GCA_018247715.1 Heliconius burneyi
CGTACTTTAGTCGCCTCTTACGACACCACCAGTACCAGGGTGATCTTATTCTAAGCCGGGAACACACGGCAGTGCTATAAGAAGTAAGAAAGATAAATCGTGAAGCTGTAAATATGTTATTATTATAAACTTTATTTCTAATGTTGCCATAACAAGTTAATAAAATATTATTTTTTTTACTTTTATTAACTTTAGTTACTATGGCAACATTCAGTAATGGCAGCACCGTTTGTAACCTAATTCTGTAAATGGGAGTAAGCCATGTTGAGCTCGAGCAGTCGAGGTGAGTGCTAGTGCATTGAATAGACTTACACTTAGATCGCAAGTTCAAAGCGCTGCTCAAGACTATAAATATTTGTTTTTGCTATAAATTGACTGTGTGAAATTAATAAAGTACTTACTTTGCATTATAGAAAGCAGAGCTTAGGGTCCTTCTCTACGTAAATATATCGACCATCATCATACATGATCTTTCCTTCTTTTTTCTTTAGTCTTCGCGCTGTATCTCACCAATAAAAGGAGAAGGCGGAGAAAACCTTGGAATCTAGTATTAAGTCACTCCGTTCTCATCAAGACACTTCCTTTCGCCACTTTTCCGCCAAAAACTGAAGCCATTACGTATTGAATGGCGAAATTCAACGCCGCGCTTTGTTTAGATAACAGAGCGTAAAAACGAAAATATTAAATATTTCTTTTTCTTAAGTGGGAATCAAACCTATACGTTTACCACGTTTCCATTCATAGTCGCACGCTTATGCCCCTGCGCCATGACTTGCCTCTAAAACATGATTTCCTATTACAATTCTTCTTGTATTTCTATATAAAACAAACGTTTATTAGTGTATTATAATCTCTTATTACTATTTACCTCAAACAAAAGCCGCAAAGCGTAATACCAATTATATTCAAGTCAATGATTCAGGCAAACTGTTTATACTTTACCAATATACGTTAAGCTATCATACTCTGATGTGGGAGTGGAGACAGAGGTCAACATAAAATGGCCACTTAAATCCATATTTGTTGCCAAAATAAATGTAACAAGATATTTTCGTTTCATTTCTTTTTAGCTTAACGCCATTTTTCTTATTTTCTTAGGTAGGGTAGGCAAACAGAACTTAGTATTGTAAGACATTCACTCCTATGCACGTAATTTTTGAGACATTGCATGTTCTGTGTCCGAACTCAATACCACGGTTTGCCTTGTTACCAGAGCCAGACAAAAAAACGATTTCCCCTGAGTGGGAATCGAACCTACAACTGTCGCGTTTACGTTAATGATTGCATATTCATAATATTAATTTAATATTATATGTCACAGGAGATATGGATTTTAATTTCAATCGAAAAAATAATTAAATCAGTAGAGCTCTACAATTTTTTTTTCTCGGTTTATCTAAGTACTGATCTGTAATAAATATAAAATTTCGATATTTCAACAGATACCAGGCTTTTAAATGAATCGTTAAGTTATGATGACATTCAATACAAAAAACCTACTTTTGCCAGTTTAACAGTTCTTCGTTTTTATCCCACCAAATAAACAAAATTCTTACTTCTCACGTTACACCAAGTATCTGAGCATGACTTGTAACTCCGCGGCAATATCTGAATAACCTTACCCGGATTTCCGCGAAGTCATTTCACTGTAATATTGGTGAGAACTGTAATATTGGTATCCAATATGAACTACGTACGAGTTTCAATGATCTTGTAACAAACGTTAAACTGTACGAGTAGACAGCTAAGAAAAAAACATCGATATCAAAATGTCTAATAAAGAACCTTTATAGGATCACTTTGTCTGTCTGTTAATATTTATCTCGAGGTCATGTAGAGGTATCTAAATGTTAAATGAATATCAAGTTCTCATGTCTCTGGTACCTTAGAGGAAAACCAAGCTTCGTCAACACAATGGAAAGGTACGAGTAGGAAAGGTACTTGAAGTGGACTTAAAATTATAAACGTAGTTTTGCACTAAATGAGTTCTTGCAGTACAAAAAAATTGAAATTTATTGGTTTTTATATTACAGGCAAAAACTACTACTTAGATATATACGAGTTCTTAGGACTCTAGTTCATTCCATACAAAATTAGTGCATGCGGGTGTATGCAAACTTAAGTTTAAGCTTTTATAAGTTTTAGTTTCCGTTGATTCACAATCTGCCGGGCGTGTCTGATTCGCAAATGACCTTTTTTAATATTAAATTTATATTTGTATGATAATGGAAAAAAAAGAAAACGCCGTTACAGCACACATATTTCATAACACCCAATAAATTAGAGTTCGAGTCTTAAAATAAACCTACCCACTATACTTTTATCCGTATCCATGAATCTAAAAGAATTTGTTAGCATGGCGTTCAGTACCGCCACCCAACGCCCAATGTTGAAAATTGTGCGTGGGTAATGGATTATCTAAGTTCCCTCTGCTTACTCCGAGGAAAGGCAAAATAAAATGTACATACATAATCTTGAAATAAGTACCTACCTACATATTTTTCTAATATTTTAATTAACTAAGGCGCTGTGGTGCAGCGGCATCTGACTGTAACAGCGACGGTTGTGGGTTTGATTTCCGCACACGTGAATTGTATTTTCTTTGTTTAGGTAACAAAACAATCGTGATCAAAAGTTCGGCCACTTAACACGCAATGTCTTGAAAATTTGGCAGGAAATGGGAAACAAAGTTTGTTTAGGACTAGGTTTTGTCCTCTGCTATACTTATATGTGAAATATAATTGAATCTATACACTCATTTATTATTTAAGTAACAAAAAAATAATAAGCACTAGGTTCCCTCTGCCTACCTTGCTGAGTGCGGGATACGGCGTGAAGACGATTTTTTTAATCAACAAAATAAATTATGTAAAAGAATTGAGTTAGTTGAGTAGGTTCTTGAATACCTCTCGTTACGTCATTACAGGGATGCTCTTACAAAGGCCAATTGTAATCGCACTGTACGAATTACTAATAATAGCGTTTAACTATAAATAGGCTGAATTATCCACTATATATAGGAGTATTGAATAAATAACATAGGTTTCTATTTTATTTTGCTCGCTCCTGTACCGAGATGGCGTGGCATGAGTTCCCCAATCAACATGTAATATCTCGAAATTGGGTAAAAAGTGGATAGCGGAATGCCTTATCAGTAGTCAATAACTTTGTTTTTCTCTATTTACCCTGTAATGAGATCCAGGAATGAAATTTTTTTATTGAATATTATAATGTTATAATAATATTTTTGTTCACATCACTAAAAATAGGTGGAAATTGGGGGCGGAATAGTTAGACAACAAACGCAATTCCACCAAAAAATCTTTATTTACAAAAATAAAACACTCTATTTGACGAATATATAATAAACTACCCATTTAAATATATCTAAACATCAGGTACTAAGTGCGTGTCGTCAGTATAATCCCCTTTGGCGCGTCTCTCGCTGCATCTCTGTATGAACACCGACAGCGGCAAGGCGGCGCGGCACCACGCGCACGCGGCGCCGGCGTAGGATATGTCAATTAAAGTTCTAATATTCGATATATAGGGACGCCATCTATAGGAAAAAATAAATAACAATATATAATATTTCTATCTAACATATTCGTTTCGAGGTATTGTGATCTGTGCAAAATAAGGAACAGAATGTCTTAACATTACGTTCTCTATGCTCTTCTAAAAGAAATCCGATAATTCTTAAGAACTTCTTTCTTAACTTAACTCATACTTTAGAGATAGTTCTTTAACTGACGCTCCCTGGAATAGAGTATAGTGTATTTTAACGAATCCATATAAGTTAGTGTTTCTTTTCATACCTAGCTATATACTGGACATAGACACATTTCGTCTCTCCCGGACTCAACGCTATGTTTCTCGGAAACAGACGAAAGTCCTCGTCGCTACAAGTGATCATCACCTCTACCGTTGCCGTTGCTATAAAAAGACAATTATAATATTATACGGTAGTTAAACATAATTATTGGTTTTTATCAACGCTTAGTCCTAGTATCGCTCCCTAAGCTATGGTAGTGGGTTCAATCACATCAATGTATTAGTTTTTAAAATCGGCCTATTTTGCTAATAAATTATTTTCTTTTTTGAATAGCTTACGAAATTTAACGCTTATTGTATTACTTACGACTGGAATGTGATATGCTGAAGTAACCCTTAGCAGTATGTCCGTCGCTTACAACGCCTAGGTCAAGAACATTCGGCTCTACGTAAAGTCGTGGCTGGTCTATCAGCAAAGTGAGAGGCATCGACTAAAATTTGTGGAATATACGATTTTAAAACAATTAACTTAAAACGATTTTATGTGTAGAATAATTATCATTCATAATTTGTTTATGTAATATTAAAAATAAAAAACTGATCAAACATTTTTAATGTTACGTAGCAGCCAAATGTTAATTATTTTATGTTGTCGAGATGTTAAGTAAAAAATATTTTCAGCTTCACGCTGTATCCCGCACACGGCAGGGTAGGCAGAGGGAACCTAGTATTAAGACACTCCATTCCCCACTTCCGGCCGAATTCTGGAGGCATAGCGTGTTGAGTGGCAGAACTCAGCACCGCGCCTTGCCTCGACACCCGAGCGAAGAAATGGTAATATAAACGTAAATAAATATTTCATTTCCTCGAGTGGGTATTGAATTCCTGGTGCCGCTGCGCCACGATTCAAAAAATTTGGAATTCGGGGGAAAGTAACGAATAAAAGTGTTTTAATGTGAACGGAGAGTCTGAATACTAGGTATCTAAGATCCTTATGTCCCTACTATGTGCATTATACACATAGCAGGGATCAGAAGGAACCTAAAAATGGTGATACTAATATCACGTCTAAACGTTAATGGAGTCTTAACGCTCTTATATAATTTCTAATACACAAATAATTCAATATACAAAAAAAAACAAACATCAATTAGAGATATAATTAAGACAAATTTTATAAGCTTTAACTAAATACAATATAATATAAATCATACCAGCAACAGAATATCATCAACATCATAAAAATATAGAGTACTAGTATGGACACTCTGCGTCGGATATTCAGTGTCGTTGTCTTCGGGCCAGTACTCTTTGGCGCTTATACACACTGCGACGAACATCTATAGATACATATTTTTAACATTTTAAAGTGTTATTCTACACTCGGGCATAAAAAAAATGTTTTTTGAGAAAAGCTTCAACATAGCGGTATTGGAACATGCTCGTCTTAAAAACCAGAAAGTCCAAGTTCTCAATCTCTAATTGAGAACGTATGGCTTAGTGATCAATCAGCTTTATGATACAGATATATACAACGACAAGCAAGTTTAAAGAGTAGGACTGTACACGGAATCGTAATTTGTACGTAACTTGACTTTAAATTATTATAAAGTAATGTAATGTAGGGCTTCCTCCAGCTAGATGGGGTGACGATATTTGCAAAGTGGCTGGCAACGGCTGGATGCGAAGAGCTGAAGATCGAGCTCAGTGGCGTGCCATTGGAGAATCCTATGTCCAGCAGTGGACGAGGACAGTTTGATGATGATGGTAATGATAAGCGAATGTGTAGAAACTCAAAACCTGAACTGAGGCATCGTCGTAATTAATAAACCACATACGATTACATCGAATACATAAATTTTGTAACTAACTAAACGTATATTATCAAAGAAATTCAATATTCTACCTCGACTGAGCTCCTCGGTAACAATTCCACATCAGTCGCCATAACTGCAGTGGAAGTACAGTGTTTGTCGCACAGTGCAGGTGAGGGTGACGCGCACCACGGCGGGGGAGCGTACAGCTTCGTTAGTATGACAGAATTGCCAGTGTTGCGGAGATAAAAGTGCTTGCGTAATCTAAATTATAATATTATAAAGCAGTTTTACGCATTTATCCGCGTAATAGGAGAAAAGAGGGGATAACTACTAATAGGGAACTTCGTTCTCGACTTTCGTCTGCATTCGATGCTTTGGTCAGGCAATATATATTTTTTTAGCTTTACGCTGTATCACGTACACCCGTTAATACATTCCGTTTTGAACTTTCTGTCGAATTCTGAAGGCGTTTTAAGTAGCGTAAGAAATGAAATTATATATACAAATTGATTTTTCTTCGAGTGTAGATTGAACCCACCACCAGTCACGCTTACAGTCACACAATATGCCCCTGCGCCACGACTGGCCATGCAATATAATTAATTTTACTTATAAATTGCGATATAATTATACTACAAATACGGAGATAATAGTTAAACAGAAGCGTTAGTCTGGAAACGTGTTTGAGGGTTCGATTTCCGATTCAGGCTATTAATAATTTTCAATTGCACGCTCCTGCGAAACATGGCGTTGAGATCCGCCATCCAACACGCAATATTTCGGCGGATTGTCTTGACGCAAGATTTCTTTGCTAGCCTAACTATAAGCGATATAAAACAATTATAAGACTTCATTAAAATCAAATTTAATATTTTTTTACTCAACGGGTTTTGCTAGTCAACGCGTAAAGCCTTCAGAACTCGGCGGAAAGCGGGGAACGGAGAGTCTTAACACTAAGGTTCCCTCTGCCTATCCTGCTGTGAGCGGGATACAGCTAGAAAAGAAAATATAACTTATAACAGCTAACCTCATGACATCACTGCCTGGTATATCTAGCGCACACACCGCGATCACCACTTCCGTACAAGACGCGTCTATACTTGCAGAGCGATGTGCCACTCGGACTTGTATATACTGGAGTTGGGGACTTGGGCGATACCAACATTTACTGTAATTTAGTTTCTAACTTTTACTATATATTTTTGTAAAATAAAAAAGAAATTTAAGAAGACTTAAGAAATTGAGGATTATCTCCCCCTAGGTTCACGCTGTATCCTGCAAAGACAGTGAAAATTTAATGATGTGACTACGTTCCGTATGTCCCTGATTTTCCAGATATTGTGCCTTTTTACCAGAACCAAGAAATGAATTTAATATTTCGTTGGTTTGCGGACGCTGTGCCGCATGGCCACGACGGTCTTAGTTTTTAAGTAAATTATGTACGAGTGGGAGAGTCACGTTGCCAGCAATGGCGACACGCATGGGCAGACTCGACCGGATCATTACTACCCCCAGCATTTAAAACCGGCGTGAAGTAGTGGCATTATGCAGCTGCGTTTCACATTAGGTAATGCCGGGCTCCGGCGCCCAACCACCTCAAAAGCTGGCAACGCACCAGTAACTCCTCTGGTGTAACACGGTGTCGTGGGCGGCGGTGATCACTTACTATCAGGTGACCAGTACGCTCGTTTGCCATGCTTTTTCAAAAAAAAAATTTGAATATTACTGATTTTCTCTAGGTGTGGAACTTTTTCTCGAATCGTGGCCGCAGAGTCTGAGAGAAACCCTTCAGGGAATCAACGTCAAAATAGTATTTGAAAGCACTTACGTGTAAAATTATTTATATTGTATTCACGTTTCGCGTGACTCTTTCGAGCATTATTTTCTCTTAGAAAATTTACTAACCAAAATATATTTAAAGCTTTATTTAAAAGTTTTCAGTAAGGCTATCGCGTCGCAATGACGTATGTACGTGAAGATGTACGTGTCTGTAAACGTGATGGTTTCGGTTTCGATCTACTGAATGATTATATTATTGGGATGGGGATGATTATTTATAAAAAATATATTTATATATGGCAATATAGCGTGAGACTAAGAAATCACGCTCTCTCAAGAAGTAGCAGCTCCCAATATAGCACATTGCGCAGGAACCTGAGAATTTAGTGTTAAGACACTGTTTCCCATTAAGACACTCTGCTCCACGCTTTCCACAGAATTTTGTGCATTTCGCGTTGAGTGGTGGAAATCATCGTATTGCCTTGTTTTGTTTTAGTTTTACGCAGAGTAAGCAGAGGGAATCTAGTATAAATATATTCTCTCCTCCATCTTACACCCAATTTTCGAGTTAAGCTTAGTCTTATTACCTAATTAAGGAAACGAAAATAGTTCGACCCCCCGAATGAGAACTGAACCCACAACTGTCACTTTTACAGTCAGAAAATTAAAAATTTTATTTAATAATTAAATAAATAACTATTTAGTTACCCAGCTGTTACAGTGGGTAGTATACGAAGGAGAAGTGTTCCGTCTACCACCTGCTCTGCCAATGTTAGTAGTTTTATATCAAATCGTCCTTTTTCTCTTGCCTTAACAATAAGTTCAGATGGCTTTACCTGTAAAGATAACTATTGTAAGTGTTCTAATACTTTAACAATATGTTGCTTTATTTTTTGTTTCATTAATTTACCATCTGTCTGTCAAGATCAAAATCAACAATGTGAAATATCAATATGGTTAGAGAGCAGATCAAATGATGCTTCGATGGAGAGTGTCTTGCGGGCTATCATCACCTTCACGGTGCCCCAGGGCGTATCCGGTGCCTCGATGCGTTAAGATGCGCATATGACCTTCTCCTGCCCCTGGCCTACCTGGTCTGGTTTGTAAGCCAACTAATCCAAACATATCTTTTCAATTAAAATAAAAAACAAATATATAATTATAGAAAAAATATAAAAGGAAAATGTATTACGTTTACGTACTTGATAAGAACTACTGTTTTGGACACCAAAATCAAATGTTAGGTAAAGCTCGACGCCGGTGAGCATGTCTTCGTACGCGCTGCCCGATGGATTGGATTGTTCTTCATCTTCTGTATAAGTATTAAGTATATAGTAGTTGAAAACATTTGTTCCTAACTTTCCATTGTTTTACAGTTTATGTGTTGAGGCCGACCTCAATACCACGTTTTAGCTACCAAAATGGGGAAATAATTATCTACTTAAATTTCTTTTTCAATAAAACAAAACTTAAAAATAACAAAACAAGCAATAACAACACCAAGCCAACAAAGCTAAGTAATCATTCTTAATAAAGTAGATCTTAAATTATATATTTTCATATAAATTATTCTGTAGGAAATGATTATAAGTGACATAAGATACCGAATTAAGTATTAAATTAAAAACGAGAACCTTTTCCTTATTTCTCCGAAAAAACACATCATTTATTCGCAGTTTTAGTTTGAGATGCGATGTTTTTCTTACATTAGAAGATAGCAATTCATTTCAACGTTAACAAGGTAAACTACTAAGTAAAAAAAAGTTTGTAATCTTGATTTGTAATCTTTTTTATTGGAAAGCTAGTGTTTTTCGTATGATCTTATTTTATTTGAGTTTTGTCTTGCTAGAGCTCCGGTTCCGAGAGGGAACCGAACCCACAACTATCAAGTCACACTGTTTCTCACAAAATATCCTACACACTGCACCGACATTTTAAAATCATACGAAATAAGCATAAATTGAGAGTGGCTGGCTGTGGCTGCGAGCACAAGCGTAGGACTGTAAACATGACAAGTTGAAGGTTCGATCTCACTCGAGGATGTGAAATATTTAATAATTTCATTTCACCCTCTGATAACGAGACAAAGCGCAGCGCTGAGTTCCGCCACTCCACACGCAATTCCTTGAAAAAATTCCGAGTAACATTTCACTTTTGTATCCAGTCACAATCATAAGACAACTTAAATAATAATTCAACATCTTATAAACATTCTAATCACATAAGTAGTCACAGGATAAATGATATATCGTGTAGTGCTTAGGAACATTAATTACTTTTACTTCACAACAAACAAGTTTCATTACCATTTCTATCGATGTAGAATCAATTACAGAAATTACATACTTGATAACTTAATCACAAAGTTATTACATTATGATTTATATTAGCAAATTATTTACTAAGTAATGTAATATATATATATATATATATATATATATATATATATATATATATATATATATATGTAATATTCAAAATTTGCTTAACCGATTTTGATAAGACGAAGACTGTTATCAAAATTAAAACATATTTAATTTCACTAAAAGCCTAAATAAATAATTATACTCAAATATTATACAATGCATATTAAACTTATAACTGCCTTTTTTGGTGCAGGTTGAAAACGAAATAGAAAATGAAAAATAGTAAGAATAATCTCAGAATTGAAAATTACTATAATAATTGTATTCAACTATAGCTTACCATTGAAAGCAGTGACGCAAGGACAGGTGGGCGGGAGCACGTCATAGAGACGTATGTAGAGACGAAAAGGCAGCGATTCTTGAATGTATTCTATTTTGTAAAAAAAGACTAAATCAGTTAAATGTATAAATATCACTGATATGTGTAGTATTAACATAATTAAAGTTATTGTTGTAGCTTTAAATCCCTCAAAAGTGAAATTTAATGCTAACTGTTATTAATATATAAAAATATCTTTAGCCATAGTAATTAGATTTAGGAATAGCTAGCAGAATTGCTGCAGGGCCTAGCTGTATCTTCACGGTGTGTCGGTCTCGGTATGAACTGAAGCAAGATAAAGGTTTAACGAACGTGACATACCAGGTCCGATATACGTGGATGGGAAAATTATTAAGCCTGGCAGAAACAAATAATCACAGAATTCAGCTAGGTTTAGCAAGCAGTGCAGTCCAGCAGCCGACACGAACAGGCTCGAATTATAATATAAATATATAATTTCACTTTTAATTTAAAAAAAAAGGAATATATACCATGGTCCTTTAAAACATATGGATAAATTAGTAGATCAGCTTGTGAAGTATTTGTGAAGCGGACGACGCGCTCGGGATCAGAATTTGTAATCCTGCATCATATTTTTATGCATTACTAACATTTCTATACTATTATTATAAAGCTTACGAGGTTGATTGAACGCGCTAATTTCAAGAACTACAAGCTCTAATCAACATACTATCTTTGTGTTAGATAAATAGATTTATCTATTTTACATAATCCACTGTATCAGCGTCAGAATTATCTCGCCCAGGTAGAATATATCATGTGTCATACAGGACTAAGTTAAAGTTTTATTTATATTTTTAAAAGTTTATCTCTGGTGTCGAGACAAAGTGCAGCGTTGAGTTCTGCCACTCAACACGCAATGCGTCCAGAATTCGGCAAAAAGCGGGGAACGGAGTTTCTAGCACTGGGTTACTGCTGTGTTGAATTAGAACATGGAGTGCCTTAATTTAAAATTCTCTGTCTACCCCATCATACGCGAGAATAGCCTAACGCAACAAAAGATATACCATAAAACTGGTGGTATGTCATCATGATCGGATGGTCGTAACGCGAATTGCAACGGCGTCCCGATAACCTCCGCCCATACGTCGAGAACTATAGGTTCTAAACGTTCTATCTGCGAAAATAAACATAAAAAATTACATTGTAGTACCAGCTACACCACAAATGAAATAAAATAGAGAAGATATCTTAAGCATATGAAATCTTAAACGTTTACCTGTACCGTCAAACTGTCCTTATATGTACATACTTTCAAGATATACCATTTCATTGTGTTATTCTAATATTCTCATTCCATTTACGCTAATCTTCTTGTATTCCGAATTTCAAATATCAGAACTAGTCTTATTCAAGTACTTTTCTCGTACTTAGCTAGGTAGCTTACTTTTATCAAATGTTAGAGCCAGTTTTCTCTGAAATCGTTATCCATAGGAGTTGCCAGAGGGAACCTAGTGTTAAGACACTCCGTTGTCCACTTTCCGCCGATTTTTTTATGGTGTCGCGTGTTGAGTGGTGGTAATATATTGATTGATAATAATTCAGTTTCTCGCGTGGAGATTCTTGTGTCCTGCGCCCTAACGGACTTTGTATATAAATGTTTACCTCCTTAATATTTATTTTACGATTACCATTAATAATTGTAAAATTCTTTTAATGTATGCATTATTTTTGAATATATTACTACATATATATATATAAAAACGGATATTTTAAACAAAATAACTCAATTGAATAAACATTATAAAACAGGGGGTAACTTTATGTGTTAAATCTGTTTATATGTTAAATCTAAAAGCTAATACGGGACAGACTCTGTTTTGATTCAAAATAAAATACATACATACAATTATGTATATTTTTTATACGAGGCCAGCTTGGCAAAGTTAAAAATCGAAGTTCAAGCTTTTATTCAAACGGCAAATTTAGTTCACAATCGGAATGGTGCCAACGTTTTAAGTGTCCAATATCAGCTGTTTGAATTGAAACGAATATGAATCAATTACTGTTTACTGTTCATTCTCCTTTATGTGCTTTCCATTCAACGTGACATTGGCGAAGTGATTAGTGCTAAGCTGGCACGCTCGGAACGCCATAAATAAAGAACAACAACAAAAGCAACAATCAATTACTGATGTGCTTCTTTTTCTAGAATAAAGTGAATAAGACTGCTATTTTGATAATTTAGGTTCATTTTTTATGTTTTTTTCATATTATGAACTTCACACTCCAAGTTATAAATGAGGTTAAGGTTAAAAACATCCCGTGTCCTACTTACTTTAATTTTTGAGATATAACATGTGGAGTTGCAGACTTAAAGCTGTATATTTTATCTATTTTTAAATAACCAGTTAAATCTACTTTCTAAATTGAATAGAATTATTTATGCTTAACATATATAAAAAGGGCAAAATAAAATATTCTAATTCGATCAAAAGAAACCTTTTTGTTTGAAAACATTGAACAAAATAAACTGACTACGTATTCCATCTAACTTTTGGTTTGACTAATGTTTAGCTAGAAAACAACTTTAGCAAATAGAAATAATATTAAAGTATCGCAATAGATATAATATCTTTATAATTTGAGGAGTTTAAAGGAGAGGAGGAGCAGTGAAGTTGATTTTTTTTTATTTTATGATATACTAGCTACAACCCGTAATTTTGTTTGTGTTAATTTAAAGTCAACAAATGAAAAAAAAAAGGTATCCTTTCTTCGTAGGTTCGTAGGTTCGGTAGGTTTCTTTAGGTACAAATCCACTAGTTTCGTCTCTGCGTCTGTCTGTCAGTCCGAGTAACTGACAGATAGACGCAGAGACCGAAAGTTTGATATAAATTTAAACATATAAGGCAACAAGTAGATACATCTCACTTGTAATAATGTGTCTTGGAGGGTCGTGAGTGATATTTCTTCAAGGAAAACTTTTGACAGGTTTAAAAATATTATAGAAATAACGATGGATTTTATGGGATTGGCTGAATTGAGATTGACTGAGTAAATATTTTATACAATTTAAAGATTTTTTATAAGTTTCACGTATCTGTGTAAGTGTGCATGTATGCGATTTTGAAGTAACTGCCTACTGAGAATCATTAGCATTTTTTGATAGTCATCAGCAGAATAGATGCAGAATAGATCCATCAGCAGGAGGATACAAACAATTTCAACTGGTTTGATTCTTCTTTAAATATTAATTTCAGTTGATACTACACATTAGTAAATGCAAGTAATTTTTCCAATAAATTTAATATTTTAACTCATAATATGAAATCTATATACACGCTACTATAGCACTCGTATATTAAATTCTCGGATTTCGAAATTTAGCTACTGACTCAATGCAAATCCAAAATTTCTGGACGTAAAAAATTTACATCATCAAAGTAAGATTTTTTACATAGTGTAGGTTAGGACTAAAGATTTCTCGGAAAATTCTTAGGTAGAAAAACAAGTGGCCATTCGTTTTATATAAATTAACAGCTACAGCTTCACTCTCTTCACCAAAACACGAGAAAAATCGGAAAAATAAATAAATATAACACATACCTGTATAAGTATTTGGTCGTAATAAGCACCCCACGTGTCTGCCCGAAAGGATATGGTAATTTTCGCTACGCTATCTTTTTTCAGAGAGCCGGCAGCGGGAGTACACTGTAAGGATACTCCTGGAGGACGTGACCATGGTACTGTAAAAGATAACTTGTTGTTGTCATCGCGAAAGTTTCTAAATGTATTTTTGCTGTACTCCGCTTTTATGAGGACAGGCAGAAGAAA
>DWGR01002319.1:0-13908 GCA_018247715.1 Heliconius burneyi
TTTTTGAACACACCTCGTATATCTT
The DNA here is from genome assembly GCA_018247715.1 of Heliconius burneyi. Taxonomy (NCBI): domain Eukaryota; kingdom Metazoa; phylum Arthropoda; class Insecta; order Lepidoptera; family Nymphalidae; genus Heliconius; species Heliconius burneyi. The sequence continues at coordinate 26 of DWGR01002319.1, forward strand.
ATAAATAAGTAAAATAATAACATTTTTCTATTAAATACCATAGATTTTGCAAGCAAAATCAAATAAAATAACAAAACATTAAAATTACTACTTATTAAACTGCTGATGCTGTTGTTATACAGCATAGACAATCATAATCAAATAATCATTACATTTTTCGTAAGTACACTTAAATCAAATTAAATAAAAAAGACACTGAAGAAGAAGCTGCGCAGGCAATAAAGAAATAGTTCAAAGTAGGTAGTGAATATTTTATCTTGAATAAAATAGGACTGTCTTAAAATTAATTATTCTTAAGCATTTAAAAGAAAAATATTTATTTTATATATAACTATACTTACATTCATATCAAGAAGAAGAGGTAGGCAAATTAGAAGATTTGAAAATGAAATCAGAAATCATGCAAGAATTACCTGGAGGCGCACGGCATTAAAAAGGATGAGGTGGAAAGTGCTGGGGGAGGCCTTATACCCTTAGGCAAGGGATAGTGATGAAAAATGATGTATCCAAAATTGTTATAGTATTACAAACAAAAGCTATTTGTTTGTTATGATTATATATACTTACATCTAAATCAATAGGTGCAAGCGCAGCGTAATCCTCGTCTGAAGCTACAGAGTCGTATAAAGGTTCATCATCTGACATTTGTGAGAAATGCTTGAGGTGACTAGCTGATAGTAAGGGATTCATTGGTCCAGTTAAAGCTGAAAAAATATATATAAAATTAATTCACATATATATAAAATTATGTTTTTTGATTTTCACGATTATTGGACACTTTTTGTAAAATTGTAAATGATTTGAATTCTTAACATACTAGGTAATAAGTTTTTTGATTTTCACGATTATTGGACATTCTAAATGAAACTATTTTAACCGGATTAATGGCGTATTTATTTAGGATTATACATTTTTTGGTAACCCAGCGTTTCAAGCACTTTGCAGTAGTCCATGGTCACGGGTAGACTGAAGTGGCATTCGTCTGTCAGTTGACATAATTATATCAAACTACCGCCAACGATTTCTTAATTTCCTTGAGTACTGCCCTGGACCAGAATGAGCTAACTGTATCTTGACTTCTGGTAGGGTTTGAGACCTTTATCTTCTTTTTTTTGAACATGACATTAATGCTGTTAGCCTTATTGGCCTCTACAGCGACACCGGTTGGTTAGGGAAGAGGGTGCTCTTTCCCTGAGAAATAAACAGGCACTGGATGGCTGCCTGTGAGAAGTAAAGTCAAAAGCTCGGACCTCAGCCTCAGCCTTAGCCTTTGATCGGACTGGAACGAATGCCCCGGGTGAGGATCGAACTCACGACCTTAAGATTATGAGACTTACGCGCTGCCTTCTGCGCTACCGAGGCTTACCTTTATCTTCTAAAAAATCTAAATCTTTGAAGTCTCAATTTAGGATTAAGTATGTCTCGATTTAGGACTAAGTAAGACAAGAACCTACATAAAAAATATTCGGACGAATTGAGAACCTCTACCTTTTTTGAAATCGGTTGAAAATAAGAATATCCTCTTTTTTGAGGTTGGTTAAAATGAAATAGGGAATCTCACTTCTGACATCAATTTTGACAATGTTTTTCCTTGTAACTATTACAGTATAAATCTTTACCAAAACAAACAAACTGTGAATTTCGAGCGTGTGCCATAATCGGAACATAAAAAAACTTTCACCAAATTATCCTTGAAAAAATTTCTTCCAAAAAAAAAAGAATTATAGAAATCGGTAAGCGCGACATTGAGTTATTTGTGCATTTGTCGCGCACATACCGAATGCAAATTTAAGATTTCTATAATTTTCTCATAGATACCATTGTCACAAATGGACCAAAAAAATGGGACCACACGGGAAGCACTACCTTTCAAATAAAAAAAACCGCGCCGATTTTTTTTATGGTAAAAGCATGGCAAACGAGCGTACGGGTCACCTGATAGTAAGTGATCGCCGCCGCCCACGACACCGCGTAACACCAGAGGAGCTACTGGTGCGTTGCCAGCTTTTGGGGTGGCTGGGCCCAGGAGCCCGGCATTACCTAATGCGAAACGCAGTGGCATAAAGCCACTACGTCACGCCGGTTTTAAATGCGGGGGGTGGAAATTATCCGGTCGAGTCTGCCTATGCGTGTCGCCATTGCTGGCGGCGTGACTCTCCCACTCGTACTTTAGTCGCCTCTTACGACACTACCATACTAACCCCTAAGTTAGTATGGTGGTGTCGTAAGAGGCCACATATTAACCCCTAAGGGTGTAAATAAGCAGGTAAAGGTGCGCGCGTCCGATAGTAACAGAATAAAACCTCTAGGCTGTAAAGTGGCAAGTCTTTGCCTCCTCGTAGCGTCGAGCAGTACATCTCTGAGTAAGGCTGCCAGCTCCGGCGCGGACAGACGTGCCAACTTCTGTCTCCCTTGGTTCCTCGGCGCTGACAATGCTGGGTTGACTGGTAGAAACGCAACTCCACATCGTTCTAAGCCTGTTGCGCTTGTTTGCCAGACTAAAAAGGAAAATTTAATAAAAAGAAAACAAATTAATGTACTATTTTAAAAAAATCAACTTCACGCTTTATCCCGCACACGGTAGGGTAGGCAGAGGGAACATAGTGTTAAGACATTCCGTTCCCCACTTTCTGCCGATTTCTGGAGGCATTGCGTGTTGAATGGCAGAATTCAACGCCGCGCTTTGCCTTGACACCAGAGCGAAGAAATAGAAATATAAACGTTAATTAATATTTCACTTCCTTGAGTGGAATTCGAACCCACAACCGTCGCGTTACAGTCACACCTTGTGCCGTTGCGCCACGATGGCTTCCAGATTTATTATTTAAGGTATATTAAAAAGAAGAGATGGCGAATCCACAAAAATATGCTTGATTTACATGGATTCTCCTTAAAAACATCAAGCATACCAGTATATAATAAAACATTACATCTACCAATAAAAAAGTGTATTATTTTGTTAGTTTTTGCTAAAGACATCATTTATAAAAATTATATCACTTACTTGCTTCTGTCTCACGTCGATCAATTTCATCGTATATATCCATAACAAGTTCCTCAAATAAATGATTAGGTAGCTGCAAGAAATGGTTAAAAATATATATTGTAATAAAACTTTTCAACTTTTGTCGTTATTTATTTATTGGGTATGACACAATAAGCTTAATGCCATAACATTATTAGTATTATATGAATATAGGATTTACATTAAGAATCGGCGAATAAAAAAGGTGTTAGTATACAGTTCGCCAGGTCTAAGCCAAGCTTTGCATTTGTCACGTCGTCCTCCAAACGCAGAGCATCCTTTACTTTTTGATAACCGGCGTATACGAGTATATCTTGTATTGATAGCAGCGTCACATTTAATATATTATTTTTGTGTTCCGTTGATAAAACGTGAAAGATCAAGTTGGAACTATCACTGTTCAAGAATGGAAAAAAAAAATGCGAGCAATCATTGAAATATAAGTTACGTAATATAAGTATAATAAGTTTTTTTCTGGTTCTTGTTTTTAGAGACGCACACTAATACAAAGCTCAGGTTGAGCCTCGTGAACTGTACTTCTTTTATAAGAAAACCAGAAATGCAAAAAATTATATAGTCATAGAGTGTCTCAACACAGCAATATTTCAACTACTTACCAATTGCAACTTCCCCCTCGCAGCTTTTGCCACATCCGTCATCTCATGTGTGTCGTGAGCTCGTGGCACGATATAATGCCTTCCCGCCGCATGGTCCGGCTTCTCACCTATTAAGAAGTGGATCATTCGATCTGTCGCTTCGTATACTAGCTCCGTTATTCTATCTGCTAACTCTGTGTGGCCACCTTGTCTGAAATCCATCAATATAAACATATTAATGTGTTTATAATCCAGTTACGCCTAGTCGGTACGAGGCCCACCATCTAGTCAAGCGCAGGACTGGTCATTGTTGAGATCCTTGGGGGAGACCTGTGTCCAGCAGTGGACGGCTGGAGTAAAGCAAACGGCTGTCACGACGATAAATGTATTTTTATATAGATATTTTTGAATTTGATATTTTTTCAGCTTTATCTCGCGTATATAAGTAGGGTACGGAGAGAGAGAATCAAGTGTAGAGACACTTTATTCATTATTAATTTAGTCCTAAATCGAAACTGGAAACTGCACGGCAGAATTCAACAGTACGTTTAGTCTTGCCAGAACAACTAGCGGACCCGCCCGCTTGCACTATACGAATATTTATTAAATGTATTTATGAAATCATTTTCAGTTTTCAATAGAATTAGTAAGAAAATATAAACCTAAATAACCAAAATAAGCTTAAATAAGAATAAAAAGTGGAGACTTATTATTAGAAAAATATCTGAGTAATTGAAATGAACAAACAAAAGAAGTAAAACTAAAGGAAATTCTTAATACATATTAGAAAAAGTACCTAAAGTTTTCCCTGCGCGCGTACAAAGATACCTACTCTAGCTAAACGTATTTCTATACTAGATAGTATAATTTTTGCTAGCCCAAATGATAATAAGCCCCGAATGATTAAAATTACAATATATTAAGTGTATAACATCGGTATAGATTTTTTTCTGTTTTTCTTATTTTTTTATGTAATGCTATATTACATAAAAATATAAGTGCGAAAATGTATGAAAATTTACAAAACCGTCAAAGTCATCTATCTGACCGCTCGCATCGGTCATACTATGCCGCTCATAGGCTGATTCGATATGACCTAGGTCATATCGAATCAGTGACATCTCCTTAATTATTTATAAGAATATTATACAGTAAACTATAATTTCAGTCTAGATGAAATGCTAAAAGTGACTATAATAGGTAAATTATTTTCTAAAGAATGAATATTAACAAAAGCCCGATAAATTTAAAGAAAATTCATTAAATTTTTTAAACATTATTTAAAAGGCAATATTTTTGTAAAACATTGTTTTTGTGTCTTATAAGGTTGAGTCGGCGCGCGCCATGTATGCGTTAAGCAAGCTCCTCTTGGAAGATATTTGCAAGCCGTTGCCTAGCAATGACGGTTGTTACTAAGATTGCGGAATAAATTGCATGTCAATTTAATAGATATTTAATATATTAGTATATATCGTTAATATTACAACTATGAGACAAAAAGTAACCTATGTTCCTCCTGAGACCCTCAAGTATCTCTATATGAGTATTTTATTACAATTGGATTACGGGTTTGACGCTGATTGCGTAAAAGACAGACACACAGAGTTACTTTCGAATTTATAATATAGGTATGGATACTATGAAATCAAAAATTAACTTGAGAGTCACACCAACTTTTTTTGGCTTCAGCATATCTAAAAGAAAAGATAACTAAAGAAAAAAAGACGTTGTGTCTGAAAAAGAATGTTTTTATTTTATTTTTTTCTATTTTCAAAAAATGACAGGTATTAAACGTTAAAGTATGGCGTTATTATTTCGCTACTGCGTACTGCGACTGCGACGTCAGGTGGCGTCTCGACGGAATGCAAATATTAAAAAAGCTCACCACTTTTTTGCAAAGTTGCAACTTAGGAAATCCTGGCCTGATTTTCATGAAAAGAAAACTATTATTATCTGCATGAGTACGCGAATTAGTCAGTAATTGTTATAGTAAATTTTGATGTGTTGGTGTGACTCATTGTAAAACAGTGGGATAGTTGTAAATATGATAGTCGTGGGTTTGATCACTATTATGAGTAAAATTAATTCACACAGCCACATTTTTAAGAAATGTGACTTTTAATCCTTTAAAAAAATAGACATCTTACATAGTTAACAAAATCTTAGATAGTAGGTAAAAATATCAACTAATTAAAAAAATCAACAACTAACATACCTTGCACAATCAGCAGGTGAGTTGCCACCGCTATCCCTAGCGGTGGGGTCGGCGCCCCACGCTACCAACAACTCCGCTTGAGCTGGTTGTCCCGCTCTACAAGCTACGTGCAAACAAGTACTTCCTTTTTCCTATAAGCGATTGATCAAAATATAAATATTTTTGGTAAATAATTCTCATTTATTTATAGCCTTAATTATATTTTTTGCAGCCTACCCCTATATTAATTTGCTATGTCCTCTGCCTTAAGGTTCCCTGGCAGAAATTGCTATTAAGCAATAAGGCGGCCTTTTGTACATATATTTTTATTGTATTTCTGTGTGCAATAAAGATTATTATTATTATTAATTCATTGCTTAATAAAGATTTGCTTTCAGTTTAAAATTATGAAAATACTAGCGGCCTACCAGCGGCTTCACCCGTTTGAACTATATAATCATGTAGTGTAGTGTAGTGTAATCATAAAATGAATGAATAATCATTCATTTTATATATAGTCAAAAATCTAATATCCACAATCATAATTATCCAAAACTAAGAGATAATCTAAAACAATTATATATTTGTCAACCAATATAGCATTGTTTTTATATTTCTGAAATGTTACATTTCTTACATGCCTAGTAAAGACTTACCTGATTATAATAATTAGGATCGGCACCTTGTGCTAGCAGTCTCATAGCAGTATCTAATGAACCGCTGCGAACTGCACTGTGTAACTGTCTTCCTAACTCACTCGGTGGTTCATCTCTTCTTGCTCTCAAGACATATGCCAGTCTTAAGTGTTTAGCCAATATGAACTCTGACTTAATAGGGCTGAAAATTAATAATTTTTATTCAATATGTATATGGCAGGGAGGACTTAGTGTTAAGAGATTCCTCACATTCTTCACTTTCCTCCCACAAACATGAGCCATAGCTCATGTTAGTTTTAATATATTTTTATCTTCATTTTCATGCTGTACCCCAAATACAGCAGGGTAGGCAGAGAACCTAGTATTAAGACACTCTGCCTACTCCCATTTAGTGCTGAATGTATGTATGCATGTATTAGCTATGCAGCCTAACATGAACTAGACTTGTAATACATAATTCCAGCTTATCCACTTGAATTCATTTAACAAAATAAATGAGTACCTTCTCAATTTGCATCTATATACATATCAATCTTTGACTATTCATTAAATTATATTACTTTATATGACAGTTCCACAGGGAAGATATGAGATATTTACAAATAATAATTCATATCTCCGAGTGGAAATCGAATCCACAATCGTCGTTTTTCAGTCACAAGCTTGCGCTCCTGCGCCTTGATGGCAGTACTTTTTTATACATACATATATTACAATAACATAAACAGTTTTTTTATTATACTTTACTTTTTTATGAAAATAATTCTTACTGTAGTGGATCCTTCGGTTGTGGTTTTTTCCTTAAATGTTTAGGAGCTGAGGTATCAAGTAAAGAATGTTCCCATATACTATTCACATTTTGAGCAGTAAGTGCTTGCACCATCTGTATCCAAATTAGTATATATTACTTAAAATGTACTACACCAGACGAAGAAACATTTATAAGCTATTTTATTTACCGACAAAAGTGAAGGAGGCCATGAGCCTTGTCTTAAAGATTTTACATGGGAAATGTGTCTTCCCATACTTCTATGAACACTACAACACTCCGCACATAGCAGTAAACCGCGGTTAATTGATGCCCATGAAGGATCTATAAACAAATAAAAATTCAGTTCGTTTAATTAAATAGGTAATATATTAATTAATACCATATAAAAGAAACTAGGACGTCGTCTACCCGAAGCACCGCAATCAGAGCACACTTCTACTGACGAACGATGTTTCGATCGTGATATCATCATTTTTTTTTTAAATTATACTATTCTTAATCTAATAACAAGCTAAAAGTTGACCTAACTAAATAACTTGTTTAAGACATAATTAACTCTGATACAAAAATAAAACATTTCACGAAACGTCAATCAAAATAATACAGACTAGAATATAGATAAAACAGAATACAAATGCACTTTGTTTAGGAACCGTATTTTAATACTTTTTGAGTAGATTTAAATCTTTTTATTATAATATAAATAAATTATTTGATGGACGTCCTGCTTTAATTTTATTTTTAAATAAAAGTAACCTTACCTAGCCTTCCGTTTATTAATGGTTTTGATTCTGTGAACATCGAAGCTTGAACACGTCAGAGATTAAGATTAGCGGTTGGTTGTCAGAAAAACGTATTAGTTTGGTTTGCGGTATATTTAAGTGAAATAAAAATGAAGATTTCCGTAATATTAGGAATATTAGCATGCTTTTCAATAGCTTATGCCGATCAAGAAACTTTAGTTCTAGTGGATAATTTGAACATAAGAGAGACTCATTCACAGTTTTTCAAATCTCTTCAAGGTATGAATGAAATTGATTGCGTCTCTATTGATAAGATGCCGGGTTTTATAGAAGTATTTTTTTTACTTGCTTAAGCTTCAGGGACAGAGTACCCTCTTCCCTACCCAACCGGTGTCGCTGTAAAAGCCATTAGGGCAAACAGCATTAACCTCATGTTCGAAAAAAAAACTTGCTAAGTCTTGATTATACTATACTAGTACAAATAAACCAGAATTTAGATGCTATACATTTTTTTCTTATATTTTAGTCACCTATTTCAGATCGTGGCTACAATCTTGTTTTTAAATTGGCTGACGATGCTAACTTAGTGCTATCTAAATATGGGGAATATTTGTATAAAAATCTCATAGTCTTTTCACCATCTGTCGTCGAGTTTGGTGGTCAAATAGACACTGAAGCCATCACAAAGTTTATTGATGATGGTGGAAATGTTCTCATGGCTGGTAACTCTGCGGCAGGCGATGTCTACAGGGAGATTGCTTCTGAATGTGGATTTGAGGTAAGACTTTGTCTGTAGATTTAAAATGTATAGTTACTTGTACTGCCTGGGAGTAGATCACTGTCAATTACCTACAAAGTTTTGTATGCAAGAAACATCTTACTAGTACTATATAAGTATATATAGTTTAAGCACTTGTTATATTAAGTAAAAGCACTTTTTAATCTGAATATTTTTTTATTACAGATGGATGAAGAATCTGCAGCTGTAATCGACCATTTTAATTATGACAGTCTGGACGACGGAGACCACACTAGGATAGTAGTGTCTCCCAAAAATTTAATCAATGCTCCTACAATTGTTGGTTCTCAAAACACTCAACCATTACTCTTTGAAGGTACAGGTCTAATATTAGATAAAGATAATAGCCTGGTCCTGCCTATACTGACAGCAGATAGTACAGCTTACAGCTATAATCCTAAAAGTCAGGTAACTATTTTTGTTCTATATGTAAGGAATCTAATTCTTATAAAAATATTTTTTTATGCTAATTAAAGGAGAAATCTGCGGAAAAAAATACATGTTTCACAGCATTTTAATAATAATAATAATACTCTTTCTTGTACTCCCATTAAAGAGATATAAAGAAAGTAGAACTATAAACAAAACACAAAATGTACAAGAGGCGACTTTATCGCTAAAACAGCTATCTCTTTCAGGCAACCTTGGTGCATAGGATATAACGGGGAGGAAAAGGGTTAGGGGTGTAAATAATAATATTTTTAATAAATTTCTACAGCATACATATATTACACGTGTATATATTAATGCCTACATACATTTTGTTATATACAGAGTGTTTTTGTCAGCACTACTTTAAATGAAACCACAGTTTTAACTATATAAAAGCCAATTTAAAAAGAAAATTCCAAAAAATGAAAAGGGTAACATTATTGGTATATATGCATGACTGCATCACACGAAAGATAGCTATGGATAAACATCATGAAATGAAACAAAAATCCTGTCTAAACTGTTCAGGTATTTTGATAAATATTTTAGGTATGAGCTTAAAATATTTTATCCTATATGCTGTACCAGTAAAAGGAGCCGACACTTCCACCCTTTATACCTTCTTCTGTATTTTTAAAATGTATAAATAAGAATCTATTTTGATAGTATCGAAGATCTGCAAGAACTAAATGATGTGAAATTAAAGAAACAATTTTTTTTATAAATATTTATTTGAATAAATCTTTCCCCAGAACTCACCTTAGACCTAAAATAAATTACTGTTAGCCATAAAAATAATATAATAATTTATTTATAAGTCAATACTTATAATATGTACATGTGCAATAATGACCATTTACTATTTTAGGTTAAGGAGTACCCTCATGCAGTTGGTCGTAAAACTGTACTCCTAGCAGCGCTTCAAGCTAGAAACAATGCTAGGATCATATTCAGTGGATCACTTTTCTTTTTCTCAGATGAAGCTTTCAATTCTCCTGTTTCTAAAGTCCATGTAAGTAAACACTTAACTATAATTTTTATTACAACATTATTGAAAATATTATATCAATATCTACTTAAATGTGGACCTGTAAATTACTTAAATTTTGCACAGTAAAGCATTTCATTATAAGTTCCAAAATCTCGGTAATCTTTAATAACTGTGTAATCTAGCTTATATGAAAAGCTAAATTTATGACCAAATCACATATATGAGGGAAGGTCCAAAAGTTTGTGGAATGAAAGGGTTCTAAATTAAATGAAACAATAAATTTCATTTTTGCTTTTTAATATAATCACCCTTAAGCTGAATACATTTGTTGGATCTATGAATAAATTTTTCTAAGCCTTCAAAACAATATTTTTGTTTAGATTCAAAATAGGCCTCAAAATTGTCTCCTTCCACTCATTGTCGTCGGAAAATTCCCTTCCTTAGTGATTCGCTTGAACTAGCCGTCCAGAGTGGAGGTTGTCAATCGACTGGGCTAAATTCTTCAATCAACTCTCGACCATGTTTAAAAAGACCATGCCACTGTCAGATAATCATGGATTTACTAGGGCAATACTCCCCATAAACGGCTTGCATTTCATTTTAAATGGTTTGGCCATTCTTCCCTTGCTTGGTAAGGAATTTTATCACGGCAGGGAATTCAATTTTCTCCATAGTTTCAGTTTTCTTCCGGATTCACTTGTTGAGCAGGCGAGGTAAGGTAAACGAATGACGCAACATTTTTTTTTAATTGACTTGTTGCTGTTGACCTGGACTGGTCTTGACAGCGTCACCGGGCTGGTAGGGGCGAGTGTACCTCGCCCCTGAAGAGAAAAGTACAAGCTTTGATGGACGCTCGTGAAGGGTCGGCGATCGCAGGGGAATGCCCTTCGTACGCTAATCAGGGGGGTTTTGACCGTTGGGCCCCGTCGCGCCGAATCGCGGGCGTGCCGTGAGATAGGACTGGCCTCGCCACCTCTTATGGCGGCGGAGAGTGTGTTGTGAGACTGAGGAGTAAATCCTATCTATGTATTGGGCGTTTGCGACAGTAATTGGATCGTCGGGATCCAGAATGACGCTGCGAGGGTGTGTGTGAGGAGCGTACTTACACGCTTCGACAATGAGTCGGTTGAAGCGAGAATGACGCAACAGAGTTGAAACTCTGTTTATATACTACTACTATGTACTAATGATGGTCCCCAAGTAGTATGACATTAAACGAGCGCCCCCTATCCTCTCCATACGAGTACCATAAACTTTTGGACCTCCCCTCATATCACAATGAAAAGAGTATTCAACAGAGTTTAATTTGGTTTTCACAAAAGAAACCAAAGCTGATATATGAAATCAAACAAGATGAAGCTTTACATGTGTAATATAATTGTGAATAATTAATAGTTTCATGCTGTATCCTGCACATAGCAGTATAGGTAGAGGCAACCTGGGAACGTAGTCTTAAGACACTCCATTCTCAAAATGGAAGTGCCATTAATAATAATATAATATTTAATTATATGAATATCAATGATTTGTATTTAGATGTCTTAAAAATTATGTATTTGTACTTGTAACTACCAAAATGGTAAATAACTAAGCATAAACCACCATAATCATGTAGCATGTATTTTATTATTTCCAGGGTGATAAAGTGAAGGCTTCCCTCTCTGGTAATAAAGCGCTTGCTGTGCACCTAAGTGAGTGGGTGTTTGGTGAGCGCGGCCAGCTTAGAGTGCGCCGTGTACACCACCACAGGCAGGGGGAGAAGGAGGCTTCTAATACTTACACTATTACTGATACTGTTGTGAGTATGAATTATTAATAACAGCATATTCATAATATATTTTTATTTAATTATTTTTATTTGGATAAATGCATATTATAATATATGCATACAACAGAATTTCACTACCTTGGCTAGTGTAGAGTGCACCGTCTAATAAATATGTATGGAGAATACTAGATTACTAGATTGAAGTAATAATCCATACCTATATTTTAAATTCAAAAGTAACTCTGTCTATTTGTCTGCCTATTTCGCAATCAGGGTCAAGTTCGTAATCCTATTGTAATAAAATAGTCATATAGAGATACTTGAGGGTCTTGGGATGAACATAGGTTACTATTTTTTCTCATATTTGTAATATTATCGATATTTCGAGTGACTGCCAGTATCGCGATCACCTGGAAAACAAGGCCAAGTTGGTCTCGAAGAAACTGGATACCGTATTGTCTCGCTCTGTTGATACTGGCGTCATCAACAGATCGAGACGGTACTTCACGCCAAATCACCGATTGGCCCTATATACGGCCCAGGTTCGGCATTATGGAGTACTGTTCTCATCTCTGGGCTGGTGCACCCCAATATCAGCTTGACCCATTTTCGATCTACTTCTACTGTTAATATTTATGTAATTATTTGCTGCTTATAAATAATTTATATTTATCTTTAATTTTCTTAGCTTATTTAGAAAGAAAAAGAAGTTAGTATTAACTTCTTTTTCTTTTTATGATAAAATAATAGTTTAAGATATTTTCGTAACCCCGTTTGCGCGCTCCCTAGACGTAGCGTCCTTTGAGACTCCGATGACGCCATTACTACACACACACACGACACAAACACCGTCGTCGACGGAATCGACAACGAAGTTCAGCTTATTTAACCGCTCGGTCGCGTTTCGGCGCGGTCGGGCCCAGCGGTTAGGGACCGTTAGCTCCCTTAGATTAATCTAATTTGTCCCCAGTCGCGGCTGGTTTGCTTAGCATAGGTGATAAAAGTAAGGTAAATCCCAGCCCGTTGGACGGCCGCAGGCCGATGTTCTAGTCGCGCAGAGGGCGCCCTAACAGTCGTCGACTTCCTCATAGGCAGCCCATTATGGTTGCATTTTTTCAGGGACCGAGTACCCTCTTCCCTACCCAACCGGTATCACTGTAAAAACCCATTGGGCTAACAGCATTAACCTCATGTTCGAAAAGGTCAACCCGTTTTGGCAAGGTAAAGCGTGGCATTAAGTTTCGCCTATTGTAATATAGATGGCGTTGAACGAAGTTAGATCGCGCTATCGTTACGTTCATATCGAATGTATATTATGCGTGGACTTTGTACATTTCATTGCTTTGCCTACCTAAAGAGCGAAGAAATGAAAATATTTATTTTTTGATTTAACAGCTATCTGTATAGATACGCTGTTAACAATTTATGAAATCACCTTCTATATTAGTGAATTACTGATATTAATCACGACTATGCGAGGGAGTTGATTGTCGATCATAGAAATTCAGTCATCATTCTATTTAAATCGAAAGAAAACCATCAATGTCAGTCAACAACGATTTTTTTTGCACATATCGTCATCAATAAACAAAAAAAATGAGAGGCGCGAATCGACGTTAGACTTTTTTAAATTTCTTGATGTGGTATAAGTTTTGGTCCCGCACGGCATCGCCTGTTACTTTTGATTTTATGTTATTTAGGAATAGTTGGTTATACCAGTTCGGATATCTATACCATTGCTACATACGTTATAAATCCCACTTTTAGGACTTTATTTGAAAAAATGATGAGTTTAGCTGTTCAGGACATTAGCTCGGGGAAATAGAAAGACAGACAGACAGTTTTGTATCGTGTATCATATAAATAGCCACATGTACTTGCAAAAACACAGTTATTTTGTAATCACA
>DWGR01002320.1:0-13904 GCA_018247715.1 Heliconius burneyi
CGCGCTTTGCCTCGATGCCAGAGCGAAGAAATGGAAATATAAACGTAATATAAATATTTAACTTCCTCGCGTGGGGATCGAACCCACAACCGTCGCGTTACAGTCACACCTTGTGCCGCTGCGCCACAACGGCTTCGTACTAACAGCTTATGATATAACAATATAAATTTGTCGTTCTTCTAATACTTGGCTACAACAATAGTAATAGGAGATCAACTCTATAGTGAAGATGTTTACCGATACGGAAGATACTTTAAACAGTAATAATAAAACGTGCAGTTAAGAAAGAAGTATATATCATAACCTTCCTAAAGTGTTAAATTTTCATATATTTATTTGTAAGCATTGCAATATAGAAATATTCTATCGTTAACATATTAAACGAGTACTTAACCAATATGTAACTAAACTTAATTTTTTTATATTATAAGATGCAACATTAGAATGTTAAATCATTAAACCCATTTGAAAAAAATATATTACAAAATCCACGTACATTCGCGGCATCACATTAAGTGCTTGAGTAATTTTTGATTGTAAACAATTGTTCGCGATTTGAGAGTTCTTCCGGTCTTACTTAACGAGATTAGAACGTCTCAGCTCTAGGAAAAGATTGAAGATTTGGTTCAGTCAACAAATTATGTTAGAAAAATTACAACCTTTAATTTCTGTTTTATCTGTCGTACAAATAAATCAGATTTATACACTTTTTAAACATCCCCAATGTATAATATAACCAAAAAGCATTCATATATAGGAATCATAGGACATTTGCAATACAATATTTGTCAATAATACAATGAACGCTATAACGATCAACAGACAACTCTCAACAATTACACTGAGGAAATATTCCAAACCATCGATTGAGTGAGTAATTGAATCAAATAAAATATACCTTATCTAATAAACATTCTTATCATTAAAAAATGCATTTCTATGAAAACATTTAAAAAAAAGGAACTCCAAATCGTTTTGTTTAACAAACTGTGCACGGGATACGTTTGTCTCTTCACGCCCACTAGCTTTGATAATGGTCGGGTTAAATTGCAATTGCCACAGCATTACGCTGATGTGGTAACAAAACTGTCCACGGTCATATTGTATGTAGGAAAATGTACTTATCCCGGGGGAGTAATGTGATACAGAGTAAACAAAACAATTGTCAAATACCGCATAGTAGTATTGGATGGCTCGTTTGGCTGTTCTACAAGTGTAACTAACAAGGTTAAAATATACTTAAAAATAGTTTCAGAAATGTGAGAATTTTAAGTTTATGGATCATTATTTTTTTACGATGTATGTATTTAGTATTAGAAAAAAATTTACATCGCTATAAAATGGTATTTTCCATTAATAAATCACACGTAAAAGAAAGTGGATTTTATGAATGGATTGTAATAATATTTACTCCTGCACTTATAAGATACTACTACTTATACTTTTTTCTACAGCTTCATGCCATATCCCGCTCACAGCAGGTTAGGCAGGGGGAATATACTGTAAAGACAATCCGTTCCCCAATTTACGCCGAATTCTAGAGACATTGCGGGTTAAGTGGCATAAGTCAACCCGCGCTTTTGACTCGATACCAGAGCGAAGAAACGGAAATACAAATTTTAGTAAAGTAAATATAAAGTAAGTCTCATCCTATATCCTCTGCGCTACGACGGCCCCATAACTACGACTAAAAAGATTATTAAAATTGATATAAAATTTCAATAAACATTTATTTTAGTATTTAAATTCCAATCCAACGATATTCATCTAACATACAATACATAAAGCAAAACAATCTACAAACATACCTACCTACCTATAACAATACTCCTGATACCTACAGCTTGACAGTATCAATTCAATGTAATTAATCTAGGTAGTCTACAGATGTACTCGTATTTGATTTATCTTATCATTGAATACAAATGCAATTCCGCTCGATATACACGATTCAGATCAGATTAGGCCACCGTTCAGCCACGAAGACATCAATCAAATAACGCTTCTGTAGTTACGTGCGAGCCAATGCCTTCACATATACTCGTATGTGCATGTATCAATAACTAGCGCTTAGCTTGGTGTAGTGTGATAACATGTGATATGTTTAACTAATTTCCTTTAATATCAAATAATTTGAGGCAAGCTGTGGCGAAGGGGCACAAGGTGTTACTGTAGAACCTACCGGTTGTGGATTTGATTCTCACTCGAGGAGATGAAATATTTATTTAAATTTATATTTTAATTTCTTGGCTCTGGCCTCAAGGCAAAGCGCGGCATTGAGTTCTGCCACTCAACACGCAATGCCTCTAGAATTCGGCAGAAATTAGGGAACGGAGTGTCATAACACTAGGTTCTCTCTTACCGTCCGTGACAATAAGGTTAAAAAAGTTATTTAACACCATTGTCTCGCAGTTGCCAAGTGTTCAAATAGTCCGGCGGTAGATGGTGGGTCAATCACGACTTCAAGAAATGTTTCTATTTAAATATAAATATTTTAATTTCGATTTTGCAGGTAAAGTGTCAGGCTCTATTAACCATACCGCACGTAATATCACAAAACTGACTTATTTAACTGGAGAACAGTTAATAACTTAACCTAACTAACACTGGGTTCTTTCTACCTACTTCTGAACAGTACCTACTTCTGTTAAGCAGTAATAGATATATAAATTTTACGACAAAAATTTACCCACACAAAAATAAACCCAATCATAGGTATATTAAAATAAGCTTGCTGCTGGAATTCCACAATTGAAAAGTAATTAATCAACAGGTTATTAATTACATCTAAAACGGTGTTGAGAATTCAAATTAAATTTTCGCATATAATTATAGATAATTAGACTATTATCTGAAGTGTAAGTAAATAGCTAGCGAATGCTTGAGATAATTGCCATGACAGCTGATTTAACATGCAATCTAATATATTTCATAGAACGATGAAACAATTTAACAAATCTATACTTATCATAAATCTGTAGAAAAGTCGTTTCTGTTGATTGAAAATATTTAAAAAAAAATTAGCCAGGGTGTTAACAAACAGAATCCACTTCCAGCATTTTGGTAAGGGATAATGTTTTTTATACGTTTTCTAAATAAATATTTTTCTTTCCTAATTGTCGAAAAACAATTTGAAATGTGTTGAATTGGTATAATGGTAATAATAATATTTCCTCTAAATATATCCGCTTCGTACGATAAAAGAGAATATAGAAATAAATTTTAGCAGAGTACGTGCGCCGTAAGCGAGTTCGGAGACACTGTAACTCGTTCTTATCAGAGCCAATCGTGTGCATACTCATTGAGTTGCCGAAGATCGTTCCATTGTGGAGCTGGGACGCGTTACGTTTTGAATTAACGTTACATAGTATTTTAAGGGATTACCACAAATATGTCAAAGTATAGTATCTTTATATCTATCTATAGCGATCGTTAATAAATTGAATCGAATCAGAATGATAATTTTCATCTCTTATAGTTTATAGCTACTCATGAATTACTTTTTAATAAGGCGTAATAAATGGTTCATAAATAACTTAGAAATTACACACGGATTTTATAAAAAAAATCCTATAATATCAATATTCTCAATATCGACAGCCGATTCGCGGTGTAACGATACGAGACGCTGACAAAACAAATTTACATAAATCCCGACGAATCCGTAAAAATGACACGCCACGGCGATCCGATAAGCCTCGGATATCATTAGCCGGGTACGTATTGTAGCTATCATTCACTTGCGGGGCCTCGTCGGCCTTCCTCTGGAAAATTCAAAAATATCCTAATTTGTATTCCCCGAATATATAGGAGATAAATTGAAAATCTGTCATAAATATGTATAAGGTGTGGGAGAATTTCACGTGCGATATGAGATATGAATGAAAAAATAATAATAATATTATTATAAAAACAATGACGTTTTTGAAACAGCCATCATTTAGTTTAATTCTATGAATTTTCAAACATATTCCGGGATGATATTTTAATGGAAACTATTCACACATGAGCACTCATAGTTTTCTTTTTAACTCATAACATTTATATTCAATAACTATTAAAACAAAGTTGACTTAAGTTTTGATGAACCACCATTATAGGTCCGATTCAAGATTCTGAATATTAATGTATAATTTTATTAATTAATTTCTGAATAGTTAGCTATGTGTGAATTGTAGAAATTGTATTATTACATTAACAGACTACAAAGCTGAACAGACTACAGTATGATAAAGCCCAAGTAGAACTTCTTACTAATGAAATCTGAAGGGCCTCTGATCGAGGGGACTGGGACTTATTTGGGAGTAATAGTAAAAAACCATTTATATTTTAGTTTCACAGTTTATCCCTCATACAGGTTAGAACCTAGCCAGTATTAGGACACTCTCTCTTCCACAATAACACAACAACACAATACTTAGGGAATAAATACAATTGGATTAATAATATTGATATAACCTGGGTGTATGTGAGATCCTATCATTATAATAGATAGACCTGTGCGTATATATTGTACCTACTTACTATAGTTGAGATAAAAAACCCACCCACGTAGACACGCCAAAAAATATTTTTCACTTCAATACCAAGAACTGTTAGCGATTATTAATTTAATTTCAATCTTTACGGTGCACGGCAGGAAGTTTCATAACGGTCGCCGGAGGAACTTTTTAAAATTGTACTTTTCCGTCTCTTATTTCATGAGACATTCAAACTAAATTTCCACTTTTGTGGATTTTTGAAGCAATTTTGATTTATACGGTGAAATTTAATAAAAGAAAAACATTTTTTTTATCTAAACTGCCGAATTATGTTTTTAAAAATATAAGCCTTAAAATTTAGTTATATTTAGTATAATAATAATTAAATGTACCCTGTATACTTCATATTTATTTTTTTCAACGGCCCATAGGTAAAGTATCAAAAGGGTAAAGTCGAAGTATTTTTTTTGAACTATTAAAAAGGGTAATTTCGATTACATACACGTTTACAAAATGCAAGAGTAACGTTATTTTTTTTTTATTTTGGAAAAAAAGACATTAAAACTAAAGTTGCAAGTTTTCGCTTTCGATACTGTTACCTAGGTACGATCGATAAACAAAAGAAAAACCTTTGTAGGTAATAGAAATACAAAATACATACTTATGATATATTCTTAAACGTAAAGTCCGTACACCAGGTAAAACAATAAAGAAGTCTTTGAAAAGCAAATGCAAGTCTTTAACTTTGATACGAGTACAAAGGAAACGGTCGAAGCCTGTATGATAATTTTCAATTTCCATAAAACGTTGCTGAATAGCTTTTTGGTCTAAATTGCGAATAACTGGAAAAATTGAAATATAATATAAAAATTGTAACATTTTTATACATTATTTACGTTTCTCCGATCAAATATACATTTAAAATATAATCGTTAATAATTCTTTATGAAATTTATAATGTCTTATATATAATACTTCGTTCAATATGTGTGACTAACACATAGATTGCTCCACTAATACCAAATCAATATTTTTTTCGAAAGTGTGAATCTTTTTAGGTTAACTGTCAAAATTATATGTCAATCCGACCATTAGTTTACAAGTTACAGCGCATTAAGTGACGCTACTTTTGAGTTTTCAAAAAAAATGAATTCAAAGCAATTTCGTGTGTTGATTTTTCATTGCTTTTTAATGACAAAAATACTGTTCAATGCCAAGAAGGGCTTGAAAAACCTTATTTGGACTCTGCTCCATCAAAAAGAACCATTTGTTATTGGTATGCCGAATTCAAACGTGGTCGTACAGATACCGATGACATTCCATCTACTGGACGGCCAAATGACGCTGTTATTCCGGAAAACGTTGAAAAAACACTGAAAATTATTATGGGCGATCGCAAAGTGAAGTTGCTCAAGATAGCTGACATCCTAAAGATATCAGCAGGCAGTGTACACATCATAATACACGAACATTTGGGTATGAAAAAGATGGCCAAACTTGGCAGAAAACATTTTGAAACTTGGAGCTGACTCATTGAGGCCAAAGCTATCTTAGGCATATATTTTGAGTGATTCAACATCTCCTGTCTTTTGAAACCTACTTGTATTTTTTCATTGTGTTTAAATTATTAAACACTTTAATTGCTTTGTGTAGCTACATAAAATATGACTGTATTTTAAACATAAATATTCCTCAACGTAGAATTTCCATCTAAAATGAACATATACGTTCATTTTTTTATTAAAAAAGTATAAGTAAATGAATACATTGTAATATTCTCTACTGCCTGTTATATATAGTTATATATTCATAGAAGAATTATCATTGACTTTACTAGCGATTTCTTCATGGTCAAAATAATTATATACAGCACAGTGATATATGCAAACGTTTGTTGTTCATCTAAACGAAACAATAAATGATTATTTATGATAGAATGCTGAATGCCTCACATATGATACATGCACACACAAAACAACCGTAGAAAATATACAATTTTAATAATTAAAGTAATTGTTGTATTATTTGACCTACTAGGAATAATAGGATGAACAATTATACAGAATTCATAATATTAAAAAAGTGTGTCATATATGTCTATCTGCCATTTTACCGTCCGAGGTCGTACCTATTGTACGGCATATAATTTTTAACTATGCCATTGTCATTTGAAATTGCATTAACATCAAGCCACGTGGTCATAATGAATGTCAATATAAAGTACCATTTTGTTCTTTTATTTATATACTAATGAGCGTAATATATATTTTGTTTCTTTTTTGTTTTGTTGGATTACAATACATGTAAAAACTAAAAACTAATATCTTAACTAACTAACATTACAATATTATCTTATCTGTATACTTTTCGTACATATTCATCATCTATATTATACCAACATCAAAAATATTCTACAAAATTATAATTTCAAAAATCCCCAATAAATAAAAACAAATCCAGGATAAGTCGTTAGTATCAAATAATCTTAGACAAAGTCCGGTATATCTGTCATTAGTTACACAGACAAGGTCATTAAAATAAACAGTAATTACAATAAATTTGTAAAGTTCAACGTATTTTGCTTTAGGTGGATTGCACATATCTCTGACGGGTGCACGACCTTTCGCTCCTCTTCGAGCACGTAGTTTGAGTCAAGTATGTTTAGATGCAGGCAGCTTGGCAATATAAAATTTTATCCATTTTATATCAAAGTTTGATATTTAATTGCTGTAAATTGGTCTAAATTATTATTGATTTACTTGTAGTAGATTGGCTAGCTTATGTTAGTGGTTTACAAATACTAAGTCCTAAGTACATTTAAATATCTCAATTGCAAACAAAAAAGAACTCTTTTGTAAGGCAGTTTCAATTAGTTAAATACAAGATAACTGTATGTTTGATTCTTAAAAGATTGATTCTTAAACCTAGCGGGATTAGATTCGCCTCTTGAAATACATTGAAAATGTTAAGAGTAGAGAATATTTATATTTAAAACATTTTGGCCTTCTTAGTTATAACGAATTATGACTTATACTCCAGTCACAAAGATGTCACTTAAAATGTAACGTCCCAAATGTATAGCGAAAATGTTAAATTCACTGATGAAACACTTAGTTCACTCCACTTAGAGCCTACTTAAAGCCACTTATTCAAAAAAATTGGTTTTTATATGAGTTATAAGAAAAAAAAATTGATCAATAATATTCTAATGTCGAGAATCGATATGAGAATGACATTTAAAATATATCTTTTGCAATCGGTGACTTCATTTCCCTCTGTGATTTATGTTTCTGCGATAAAATATAAATATTGATGATTTTGAAGAAGCTATCTATACCAATTTACGAAATATCTACTTTGACCTTGCTCTAGATAATATCTGATTAATGTATTTTTTAAATTTATTCGACCAGCTTTTACTGATAGCAATAAAATGAAAACCTGTATAATGAACAATATCTTTAGCAGAAAATCATCGATTTCTTTAAAATATTACCGAATGCTAATATATTGGTACATCATATAAAGCTTGACATTAGATGAATATATAGAGATCCAGTTAAAAGAGAATTAAAACACAAAAATATTTAGCAAGAATATTTGTGTGTAAAAAAGAATAGGTGTAAAATAAAATGTAGATAGTAAAGATTAACATTTCACGTTCAACTGGTGAAGCAAACACCCTGACACAGTTTAAATATATAATTTTGTTATTAAGATTCATTCGTATGCAAGTGTAATTTAAGTTTTGAAACCGAAAGTTTTTGTTTGAGCACTACAAGCATTGCCTGAAAGCTTTTCTTCATAAATATAAAGTATTTCTTAACATAATCAGTGAATATTGTTATCTTATTATATTATTTAATAAGGTAATCTATTATATATACATATGTACACACCTATATAATTAAAATACTATGCTTTTATAATAAATCAAAAATAATTGCAAGGACATATAATTAAGTAATATCCATCGGTAATTTAAAATTCTATTACTTATATAAGTGTTAATTCTATTACTTAAATTCTATTACTTAAATAAGTGCATGTTCCCTGTGCCTACCCTGCCATGTGCGGGGTAAATAATGTGAATCTAAAAAATATAAAAAAAAATCTCCTCATAATAAGTAAAGAAAGATAAGGTTATAAAATACATAAAATTATTCAATATCAATGACGTTATAAATGTTGGATTAAAAATTATGATTCAGCATTGAAGCTTACCTATACGAAGATATAAATATACGAGTATATATTGCACAACCAAAGTTCATGACATGAAGATATTCATTACGTATGAGGTCAAAATTTGACATTTACTGGACTTAAAATATCTAACCATTATAAATATTAAAAGATTTCGTTGATATTTAAGTTTTACAACAGAATAACGTCCACGGACGAGTAGTCTTATCTCTGTTAATTTATCTTATCAATCAGGTATTAAAACAATAAAACGTCTCATATTATGAAAATACATACATTCACGACTGCAGAAATAAAACTTTACTTAAATATTTATTAGGATACTTACATGATTTTACTCTCAAGCCTTACATGGGCAATTTAAAGGTAGCTTAACCAATTAGCCTTTAAATTAAGACTTAATATAATAATATATTTCGAAAAGGGTTTGACGCCATCATAGTTATAGATAGATTTGATTGAGAATATCTATATTAGATTTTGCACGGGAGAGGGGGGGGGGGGTATGGTAACGATGTCTGGTACAGTAAGACAACACAAGCCACAGCCACAAACGTATAACCTCCGTATATTTCTGGCTAGCCAATCTAAGAGAAACTGCAAAAATATTGTACACTAAAACAATTCATCTTAAATGAAATAATATTAAATTATTATTACGAGGATCATGAATCAGTTATTTTTATTGTTATTTATAACCATAAGTTGCATAAAACGTGTGAAACGAGATGCCACTGATTGCAAAGGCGTTACATCACTAAGCTCGAGTGTGACGATGCACCGACCTTTACCGGCGCGTGTCTTCACATCCGGGTCGAATTAGATATTACTAAAGCTACCTTTAGACTTTAAGTTACATTCTTTATAATATGTTATGTTTAATATTCTAATACTAAAATATTATTTTGTCTTGTGAAACATGTATTTTATTAATTTCTTATTATTCTTAAAAGCTTAGCACCAATAAACACAATAATTTAAGTCAATTAAATCTTACTCATGAGGTCGTCATAGCGCAATGGCACAAGTGTGCGACTAAACGCGACAGTAGTGAGATCGATCCCCACTCGCGGAAATTAATTATTATTCATTAATATTTCTTATTCTTCGCTCCGGTGACTAAGTGGAGAATGTCTTAAACAGAAGGTTCCCTCTGCCTATTTCGCTACGAGCGGGATACAGCGTGAATTTGAAAAAAAATCTTAGACAGGAAGCTGAATTAAATATAAAACGGAAAACTGTATCGACTACAGTAAAATTATAATTAGATTTCTCATATTATCATACACAAAAAAAAATATTGAATAAGAATTTATATTTTATTATTTTATCAAATAGTTTCAATTATGTAAGTTATGTAACTATTATGTAGCACTTTGAATTGTTTATATTAATATATATTTACATAAGAAACAAAGAAAACTTCAATAATGCGTAATCCATAAGGTAAAAACAAATACATCCGGTTATACGAGTAAAATATGCATTGGATGACGAAATCTAAACACAGTAACAACAACGAAATAACCATATATTTCTAAAAAGAGAAGTGAAAATCCTTGTAACAAATATTACTAACAATACGTTCCTATTAATAAAATATTAATTACATTATATTTGCACAAACAAAAACGCGAAAAGGTAAATGAACGCAAATAGCAATAACGATTTCAACATCCGGTAATTTATTTTAATATTTATACCTATATAATTTATATAAGCAACGGTTGTTAAAATTGTACGATTTTTAACATGAAACGCAAATCTATACTTCATATTATAAAATCAAACAGTTTGAAGATTTTAATCTTAAGAACTACTAGTTCGAACTGAATTTCTTTGTCTTAGATGGTACATTTATCGAAGAGGGCTAAGCTGTATTACATAGAGTCAATTGTTAAGATGTAACCCATCTAACCCTACATGCTTTCCAATTCGGAGTTACATAGATCTGACACTAAGAATATGTCATATAGTTATAACACACAATGTTTAATTGCTTCCATTTGACTTCGGAAGCTAAGCCATTTGTAAAAGCTAAAGGCTATAGGTTGGTATTATATCTACAAAAAAATGTACATTATCAGCATACGAGTATACGATAAAATAATAATTTTAATGTGACAACGCGATTTATGATTCCAAAGCGGATGTGTCAATACATTATTTGCTTAGAAAGTGGCATTAGAGGTATAAATATACACAAACATATATACATACATACATAAATATGAGAATCTTTAGTTCGCATGCGGTCAGATGAGCAGTTATACAAGCTGTTACGCAATACCTTTCACCAGAGATGGAACCTAGACTAGTTAGATAAAAATAAATACATTATGCTTATTAAGCTAATTTATTAAATTATTAGGAAACAAAGAACTAACGTTCACTTCACTTCAAAATTAATCATGAGAATTAATATTACTTAAGTTTGATTTCATCACTTCTTTATATAATTTTAAAAAATCACAATAACAATAGCTTGTTGAATATTTCAGAACGAAAGGAGGTACTAGCTGCGGTAGTCAGTTATTTAATTTTAACTTAACGACCTCCTTCGTAAAAAATACTAAACCTTTTACGTCAGGTATCGTGATCATGTGAAACAAAACTTGTCAATTTCATATTCACTTATTATAATTGATTGAAAATGAGAAAATTTTACCACATCAACGTACTCGTAAGTTATACCACAATCGAGAACTGAATTTCATTCAACGTATCTATCGTATTAGAATTAAATCAAATTAGCTTCACGCTGTATCCCGTACTAAGCAGATTAAGCAGAGGAAACCTAGTGTTAAGACACTCCGTTCCCTACTTTCTGCCGAATTCTGGAGGTATTGCGTGTTGAGTGGCAGAACTCAACGCCATGCTTTGCCTCGACATCAGAGCGGCGAAACGGAAATATAAACGTAAATAAATATTCCACTTCCTCGAGTGCGGATCGAACCCACAACCGTCGCGTCACAGTCACACCCTTGTGCCGCTGCGCCACGACGGCCTCATTATCTCAATTCAACGTATCTTCAATATATTGAATTCTTAAACATATACTCGTAGTGTCAATATTTACTCTATATCTCTGTTAGTACAATTAATTCCCCTTTGTAGGTGTAAAGATCAAATAAAGTTGAGATGATTATACCAAATTATTAAATATTGTAAGTAATATAACTTTCTTAGTATTTTTATATGTTAGAGACTAAAATGTAGAGCAAAATCTTTATAATATTCTAAGAGTTACAATAAATTTCCAAGTCGTAAATTTATATGCAATTTTCTTTTCAGTTCTCAGTTTACAAGGCTAAAGCAGGCTGAGCTGATGAGAATTCGCATCTTTATCTTCCAGTTTTTATTTAGCTCATAACAAATAACAAAAATAATTTGAAATTTCTTCAATTTTACTTTAACTATAATATTAAAAGTAAAGGCACACATAGTAGAGGGCCTAACCTAATATAATCACGTCGTTCTAGCAACAACTCGACGACCTTGGTCGATAGAAGCCGACACATTTGGGTAGCGGAACATCTTTAATTACACAAACATCCTGACATCAGGCAGGAAGCGGTAGTAAATTGGTTTACTGTATAATGGGAAAACGCGATGACATAACTCACAAACATAAGGTAAATTTATTGATTATTATAATTTTCTATAAATAAATTTATTTTTAAAGGTGCAGTAGTATAAGCTGTGACTGTAAACGTGATAGTTATGAGTTGGATCCCCACCCTGGGGAGTCAATTATAATTATTCATTATTATGTTCATTTGTTCGCAACAAGGCAAAGCGCGGCTTCTAGCTCCGCCACACTACAAGCAATGTCTCAAAAATTCAGTGAAAAGTTGGAAACGGAGTGTCTTAACACTGGGTACCCTCTGCCTACTATGCGGAATACATGATGAAGTTGAAACAAAATACATCAGTATTTTCAATACACTTTTTGATAAAACAAAATATAATAAGCGAAGCTATCGAAAACACACTGGCTGTGGGCTCGATTCCCGCTGCTGGAAATAAATCATTTCATTTTCCTGCCCAGGGAAGATAAAATGTGTATCCACCACTCAACGAATTCCAGGAGGAAAGTAAAGAACGTAATGTTTTCACACTAAGCTCTTTCTGCCTAACCTTCTATATGCTGGCCTAAAAAAAATTGAGCCGAAAAACCATACATTAACCTTGAATTAAGCAAGTTCTTTCTAATAGCTGTAGTCTACTACAGCTCGTGAAAATTCTCGAAAACACTAATTATTTTGCGTGTATTGATTTTTTATGGGTTTTCTTTTAGCTAAGTGCTTAAGCTATAATTAATTGTTACAGCGGCTATTTATATTCGAAAGAGATTACTCTTTATTATTATAAGGATTAATTTATAACGAACGCTAAACGATAATTTAGGTTAAATCATCTTAGTTATCTTAAGTTTTTTCGGTAGTTTCTTTCCCATAGTGGAATTCGGATTTAAGCTATTGCGTTTTCGTAGAATAGAAAACCAATGAGCTGTAACATTGTGAGGAAATGTTGAAAACCTATTTAAAATTAAAACCAAAAAATCAGCTTCACGCTATATCCCCCACACAGCAGTGAAGTCATAAAGAACCTAGTGTTAAGACACTCCGTTCCCCACTTTCCGCCGTATTCCTAACTGGCGGAACTCAATGCCGCACTTTTGTCTTGACACTAGAGTGAAGATATGAAAATATAAATTTAAATAAATATGTAATTTCCCCGAGTGAGGATCAAACCCACAATCAGGTTTTGAATCACATTCTGTATAATTAAATATTAGCAAAATAAAATTATTATATTTCTTTAATATTTTAATCCTTTGCCTATTCCGCAAGGAATGAAATATAATCCATAAGGAAATATCTATTTACTGTAGCTGTTGAACCGTAAAGAATTTTTTTTTTTTATAAATGGTTATAATATATATTATGATATTAATTTAAATCATATTACGTTTTATGCTTGCGTTCCATATTATAATTTTCTACATGATCGTCATAATACAGCTTAACAATAATAATAATTAAAAGCGCTATAATATTAATGAAATGATGATCGATCAGAACAACTTTGTTGACCTTTAACCAAATGGCAGATGTTCTCTTGAACACTAATCTTATTAAAGCATTTTAAAAGATGACACCTCCTACGTTTAAATAAAATACCAGTTTAGAGCAAAAGCTTAGCTTTATTTTA
>DWGR01002321.1:0-13902 GCA_018247715.1 Heliconius burneyi
GGGCGGCGGTGATCACTTGCCATCAGGTGACCCGAACGCTCGTTTGCCTTGTCCTTATCCCAAAAAAAAAAAAAAAAAAAAGAAAGTGACCCTTGGGGTAGAAATTAAAAAACCATCGTATACTATGCCCAACGGACCCGATCATTATGAAAGAAGTGGTTACTGTTTTTTTTCCACAGCAAGCAAAGATCGAGTACAGCATGGTCCTGCATCCTAATGAATTCATACCACCGGTGTCACAAAAGGAGGTAATGGATGCTTGTAATAGGATAGGAAATACTAAAGCACCTGGATTGGACGGCATCCCCAATGTAGCGTTGATTGCTGAAGTGATTAAAGCCGAAGCTTATCTGATGAACAGAACATTGTCAAATACAATAGTGAAGAAGACTCCTTATGAAATAGTTTTTAACAGGAAACCATCTGAAAATGAATTAAGATTATATGGAAGTAAAATTTATGTTAGAATACCAGAAGAAAAAAGAAGATCAAAGTGGAATAAAGTGGCTGAATTTAGAATTTGACTGGGATAAGTTGGATATAGAGTATTGGTGAATAGCAGAATAATAGTTGCCAGGCATGTTGACAATATTGAAGAAGATACAATATTTGTGTGTTGTGATGATGAAAATGAGAAAAATGAAGCAAATGAGAAGAAATGTTAATTGAACAAATTGATACTCAATATCAAACTAGATGCTGAATTCTTCTGATAAAATATTTTTTTTATTCTTTTTGCTCTGTTTATAATGTATTCCATTTTCTTCTATTAAATTCTTTGCATTTTTGATTAATTCATTATACTTTTGATCAGTTTTTATTTCTTCTATCTTAATTGTATTTACTATCTTTAATATTTCTTCTGTTTTCTCATCCGCATTCAAAACTGGATTTCTACTTAAACAGTCTGCCTCAATATTTATCTTTCCAGGTATATACTTAATAGTGAAATCATATTGCGATAAGAAGTAGGTCAAATCACCTAATTCTTCGTCTGTCCTTGCCTTTATATTTAAATTTTCCAGCGGTTTATGATCCGAAAACACTTCAAATTTCCTGCCTATGAGCCAATATTCCCAATGTTTTATTGCTTCTTTTATAGCTATACATTCTAAATAGATTGCTTTTTTCTTCTTTTGCGAATAATTTAATTTTTTCGATAAATAAGCCACTGGTTTTTCTTTTCCATCATTTTGTATTTGTTTTAATATTGCACCTATTCCTTCTATCGATGCATCTGTATATATTCTTATCTTATATATTCGTAAATCTTTTTCAAAAATTTCTAGTATCGGTTGAGAGCATAGTAATTCCTTTATCTTTATAAATGCTTCGTCACATTTCTCAGACCATATAAAATTCGTATCTTTCTTAAGTAATTTATGTAATGGGTCTAATATCATTGAAATTTTTGGTATGTATTCATGATAAAAATTGATCTTTCCTAAAAATTGTCTGATATTTTTGTTTTTGGAGTTGGAAAATTATGTATTGAGATTAAATTATCCTTTATTTGCCGTGTCGTATTGTTCTCAATAATGTCCTAAATATTTTACTGTCTTTGCAGCGAAATTACATTTTTTCAATTTCAATCTGAAGCCTTCTCTGATTTTGCATCCAATACTTGTTTTATATGATTCAGATGTTCTTCAAAATTTTCCGAATATATTAATATGTCATCTATATAATTTATTGTAAATTCTTTTAATCTGTATTTTCTTAATATATTAGATAGAACCCTTTGAAAAATTCTAGAAGCGCGGCAACTTTGATTAAAGAAATTAATTTCTTTACATACATAATATATAAATAGCTACGAAATTTCGAAATGAGGCGTGTGCGGCGGTGTCCCTTTGATACCTTTATGTGTGTGTGTCCTCCGAGAAGTCGTGTCAAATGGCGTTTTATTTTACAACTTTTATTATTTATTTTGTTAATTATGTTAGGCTTTTATAGACTACATGAAAATTAGTAAAATTTTAGGAATCAATATTTGATATTAATATTTTTTGCCAGAATACTTGTAAAAAGGCATGGCAGTAGGCGTGCTGCACCAAGTGATTCAGGCACGGTGAGGAGCGGCGCGGGGCCATGGCGGAGCCCGAGCCCGCGCCCGCCGGCCTCGCCGACGCAGTGTTGCTGGCGCCACTCACTGAAGATTCTTTTCTACACAATCTACATGTGCGATACAAACGAGACATCATTTATGTCAGTGAATTTTAGTCTTATAATTACCAACATAATAGTATTAGTACCAATGCGGCAACAGTCTATGATAAATGTTATCGTGGCATTGCCCACAGGGGGTGTACGGTTTACGTACAAATTTTTTAATAGCTGACAACGCGACCAGTTGACGGGCGGCTCTCACAGCGGATTGGAATCCAACTTTAACTTTGTAACTAACTTAATACACTTTTACTCGCTTATCCTGTGGCTTATATCAAGTCAACTACGAGCCATACAGGGGCAATAAATTATTTTGATATTAATTCAATGTTATTGAGTTCTGCCACATAATACATATTCTGTCTTTTTGACTTAGGTAGAATTGGGTAGTAGACAGAGTTGATGCTAGAGATTGCATGTATTGCAGACGTACGTGGGCAATGCGCTGGTGTCGGTGAACCCGTGCCGCCCGCTGCCGCTGTACTCGGCGGAGCTGGTGCGCACGTACCTGGCGCGCCCGCCCTACCTGCTGCCGCCACACCTGTCAGTGAAACATACCTTCATTTTTATTAATGATGTTACGTAAACACGTTTACGTTAAGTAAAAACTTCTACAGTGCCAATTCGGTGTCATCAAATATTGTGGGCTCAATATACCGTCTACTCTAAAACTGAACTTACAAACACATACAAATAAGGTAATCAAAATGATAGAAAAAAAAGCATAAACAAGAGTTTATATTGTGTTAGAAATGGAAAGCGGTTAAAGTTTTTAAAAAAATATAAGATATAAACACATATTGTCTATATGTTTCCAACGTATTCGGATAGAGGTTCTATGTAATTGTAATAAATGATATGTGTCACCTAATAACAATACTTCATACGAGCTTTCCGATAAGGGCCGTTGCCTACAAGCAACTACCCCCGTTTGACACAATTCCATCGATTTAATAGTTTTTTTCACATACATCTAGTGTATTCGTGTAAAAGATAGATATCTTTTTAGATGCATTTCTTTTCTTTCATTCTACCCACCCAGGTTTGGCTGCCGTATAACAGCATCGGTTCCAAAACAGCATTGTGTACGGCCAAACGCGCCGCTTGTCTGACAGCATACTGCGCCAATGCAGCTAATGCTTTCCTCTCTTAATTTCTTTCAAATACCAGAACAATGAAAAGATCTAACCAAAATATTATTAATTTTATTGCGCGGCGTTGAGTTCTGCCACTCAACACAAAATCGCCTCCAGAATTCGGCAGAAAGTGGGGAACGGAGTATTTTAACACTAGATTCCCTCTGTCCATGTGTCCATGTGCGAGATACAGCGTAAAGCTGATTTTTTTTGATAATTTTATCTAAATTATTAATCTTCTTAAATTATTAATTTCATTAGAATTATTAATTTTATTAGAATTATTAATTTTATGTTCCCTATACCACAAAGTGGTAGTGAAAATGTATATACGTATACCACAAAGAGATTCAAGAACTCAATACGAGATTTTGAAAAGAAAAAGGTATATCATGATTATCATTACCATAATGAATCCTAACCCTAAAACCCCACTTTTCATAAATATTTTTGGAAAAGTGTAAAATAAATAAATATTTAAGAAAACAAAAACCCCGACTGCATAAAACTAAAAAGAAAATAAAGAAGCCCAATAGTTTATTAGAATTAACAGTAGGGACCTATAAGTAATTCTTCAATCAATAAAATCTTTACCAGGAAGACCGCATAATTTAAAGAGGTCCCGACTGTTAATCCTAATAAACTATTGGCCTTGTTTATTTACTGCAGACAGAATGCCGTCCAAGCTAGTTCGCATCCTCTGGAGCCTTGCTGCACTCCTTTTACGAATTTTAGCGTAAAAGTCACCAACACGCCTCAGCAAACATTTTGGACGCACTACAATAGCGTGGTAACCCGAATAGCACTCTGAATGCATTGTTATACTGGACTCTGAGGGCGCTGTATGCACGCTGCGTATACCTAACCTAAAGTCTGCAGGTGTAGAAAGATTGACAATAAGCCTTGAACAATGTTACCGTTACAAGATCAGTACACCGTGCCAACCTTCGGGCCAGCATGTTATAGCGCACGGCCAGCGCCTTGCTCTCTCTCTCTTTAAGTCCATGTCATCGCAGAGGCAGTCTGAAATCCAGTGACCCAAATACTTAAATTGCTTTACTCTAAGCAGTGCCTCCAAGATATAAAGGTGGCACATTGATATAAACTTTCTTACCGGACTTAAACACCACAAGTTCGCTCTTTTTTGCGTTGTATCTCAGTCCCTGGGCCTTAGCATACCTCTCACATACACGAAGCAACTTACGCAGCGCACCAATAGATGGACTAAGCAATACCATATCGTCAGCGTAATTGATATTATTAACGCAGACGCCTCCCACATGACAACCGATATTGCTACTGCCAAGCTTACCCAGCAGCCCGTTCATGTATAGGTTAAAAAGACGAGACGAAGTCAGGCGCCCTTGTCTCACTCCGCTCTCCAACCCATACATTTCTTAGTGTTGCCCTCCCATTTTACCACATTACGTTGATTGTGGTACCAATATTGCAAGACAGGTGTAACCTCGCAGGGTACATCCGTCTCCTTCTTTAATTTCTTCCATAGTGCATCATATGGATATAGTACCAAAAGCCCTAGATAAATCCAGAAAACAGGCGTATACTGGCATTTTTCTAGGTATATAGTACTGTACAATCTGCTTGAGGCAAAGGATGGCACTCTCTGTAGAAAGATCGGTTCTAAAACCAAATTGCGGATCGTGAAGTTTAATATGCCCCTCCAACTGTCTATCAAACAGACTGTCCAATACTATAGCTATTACAGTTGCTAGCGAGATCGGACTGTAGTTCGCAATTTCGGATACATCTCTTGTTTTATTTTTTAATATTGGTACCAATACAGTGTACATGAGATCCTTCGGCAGGTAGCTATGACTCAAACACATGTTAAAAAACAATGCGAGAACTCTCGCCAAGTCAGCTCTTGCATACTTACCTCGTACCATTCGACTTACGACTCTGTTTGTATCGCCAGCGGAGAATCTAACGCCTACTGACCTCTGTTGCTCAGTGTTGAGCATCTGAACACCAGTGCTGCTCGGTGGCTCAACCTTAAAATGTTTTCTAAAAAGGTTTGCTATATCGCGGGGTTCGTGACAACCGGCAACGCTCGCAGGACGGCCATTCAATTTTGGGTTTAATTAATTTTTTGTTTTCCAGAATTTACAAAAATTTTTGTTATCGTCATGTTGCGCTATTATATCAAGCTTTATTTGGTTTTGATTGTCCTGACATAATTTTAATTTAGATTTGAAAATTCGTCTGCTTTCCCTTATTGCATTATAAAACGATCCCCCCATCGGCTTGCCGATTGGTAACCAATTTTGATAACACAACCGCGCCGTCTTGTGAGCGTCACTGACGTGCTTATTCCATCCCGGTACATAGGAGTCACAGCCGCCTCTCGAAGCGTTTGTATAATACTAGTATACATTCGGCTTAATATATGTTTGTGGTTCACTTTACTACAAAAATACCGGGTCATTCGTGAAAATGCGATTGATTAATATTAGAGCACGTTAACTTTATTAAAATAATTTGTTTGATAAGTTAATATAAAACATTTTATAGGTATGCCATCACTGCTACAGCTTATCGATGGGTTCGAGACAGAAATGAAAATCAATGCATTGTTATAACAGGTAAGTGACCTCATATATTAAAACCAGAGTAACCAGTACAAAGAAAGACTAGCAAAACAGCAATATAACATATTTGCTAAGTATTTAAACAGAAGATAAAATTAGTGAAAAGATGGAATATCTAATTTGAGCAAAGTATATTCGGTGTCTTCAGGCGAGAGCGGTGCGGGCAAGACGGAGGCGGCGCGCGTGTGCCTGCAGTGCGCCGTGGTCGCAGGTGGCGGCGGCGCGGGCGGCGGTGCGCTGGCGGCTGCCGGCACGCTGCTCGAGGCCTTCGGCAATGCCGCCACCGCGCGCAACCACAACGCCAGCCGCTTCGTGAGTGCGCCCACCCCACCCAGCCGTGGGTGCGCCCATCCCTCCCAGCCGTGCCCACCCCAGCCCACCTCTCACAGCTCCGTTTCCTGTTGCAGGGTAAGCTGCTCGACATCGAGTTCGATTTCAAGGGGGAGCCCGTTGGCGGACACATCACACACTGTGAGTACCTGAGCGACTTGCTAGTTCTGAATATCATCAATAAAATACTCTTATATACATAGTCAAAAATGTTTAATGCTGTAAAATATTATTTTGAATTTTGCGGACGCAGACCTCCTGGAGAAGGTAAAGACATATTTTGAATTAATAAAGTCTGTAGTGTAAACATGACATGAGTGTGATAACACAATACACGTGTGTCGCAGGAGCGCGTGTGCTGCGTGGCGGAGGGCGAGCGCAATTTCCACGTGCTGTACCAGCTGCTGGCTGGCGCCGACGCGCATCTGCTTAGTCAGTGCCCACACACCTACATCAACACCCACACAACCACACCCACTAACGCAAATGCGTTCATTGAAACATTTATGTTATATTTGTTTTAATTTCACATAATACTTTTTTTAGCTTCACGCTGTATTCCGCATGTATAACATATGCCTTATTCTGTTAAGTATTAAGATTTATATGATTCAATTATACATTGTACATATTTATCGGATGTATATTTACATCTAAGTATGGTTTTATCAAAATTCAATCGTTCAACAATCAATTCAATCAATTCAGTCTCTTTTGGGATTCTTTTAAAATTGTTTAATGCTTTCAAAGATACTTTATACTGTGGTCTTATTTAAATGGTGCTGACAAAAACACTCTGTATAGCTGATAGTTCTTGCTAGTATTAAGTTATACTTTTCGTCACTTTCCGCTGAATTTTCGAGATATTGCTTGTCGTGCAGCTGAGTTCAATGTTGTTACCAGAGCGACCAGAGTTTCAAATTCCCCCGAGTGGGAATCGAATCCACAACCATCGAGTTTATAGTCGCACTCCTATGTCAGGCCAACGACGACCTCAATCAAGAATATTTCTAAAGAAAAGAATAATTTATTTAATAATAAATCAATAGATAAAGATTTATTATAATCTGTGTAATATAATAAATTCACAAGTATTCAACAGTGGGTTGTTCGCAGAGCGTCTGAAGCTACAGCGCTCGTGGGAGCAGTACCGCGTGCTACGTGGGGGCGCGTGGTGTGCAGAGGGCGCGGCGGGGGCGGGAAACGTGGCGTGCGGGGAGTGCGCGGTAGGGGTGGGTGGTACGGGGGCGGCCGGCATCGGGGCGTCGGTGGGAGCGGGGGGCACCTCGCCGCGCCGCGCGCCTCCTGCACCCGCGCCGCCCGGCCCGCGCGCGCCGCACGCCGACCGCGACCATTTCGCTTTCACCAAGGCGGCGATGGGCGCGCTGGGGTTCAGCGCGGGGCAGTGTGGTGCGGTGCTACGCGTGCTAGCCTTCCTACTGAAGCTCGGCAACGTACAGTTCGAACCGCAGCACAACATCGACGGCTCTATCGGCACGCGCCTGCAGCACGAGTATGGTGAGGTTGCGTCCCTCCGTCTCGTCTTATTTAATTGTAAACTGATCATTCAATATTTAATTATTTTGTTAATTATTGACAAACACAGATTGCATGTATAATATAGAAGACTAGCGGCCTGCCAACGGCTTCGCCCGCTTAAACTACATGATTATTTACTTAATAAACAGAATTGACTGACACTTATATGTGTTGATATCAATGACTAATTTAATTAACTCATTCAAAAACAGCCTTAAATGTAAAATTATGGATTGAAATAAATAAGTATAATATTATTACTGAGTGACGGACAGATAACACACAGCCGAAATAACGCAATATAGAAATTTAAATTTATCTTAATTATAGTAGTATGTTTTTTTTATGGAAAAAGCATGGCAAACGAGCGTACGGGTCACCTGATAGTAAGTGATCACCGCCGCCCACGACACCGCGTAACACCAGAGGAGCCACTAAGTGCGTTGCCAGCTTTTGAGATGGTTGGGCGCCGGAGCCCGGCATTACCTAATGCGAAACGCAGTGGCATAAAGCCACTACTTCATGCCGTAAAAAAAAGTAAAAATAAAGTAATTCACGATCATTTATGTTGAAAGTATTATAACGGGTGTATTGTGACGAGGCAGAGCTGCACGAGGCGTGCGCGCTGGTGGGTGTGGATGCGGACGCGCTGGCGCAGGCGTTGGGCGCGGCGCCCCCGTGCGATGACGGCTCGCCCGACGAAGACGCCAGCACTCACGACGACGACGACGCGGGTGCGCCCGCGGGTGCCGAATGGGCGCGAGCGCTGCGTGACCGCCTCCTGTGCGCTACTTACGCGCGCCTCTTCACGTGGCTCGTGACCGCCGTCAACGACGCGCTGCGCCCGCCCGACGCGGCCGCGCGTCGCTCGCTCGGCGTGCTGGACGTGTACGGGCTCGAGGTGTTGGCGCACAACGGGCTCGAGCGCCTGCTCATCAACTACGCGGCTGAGCGCGTGCAGGCTGCCGTCACCGCCGCCACGCTGCGCCGCGAACAGGAGGAGTACGCGCGCGAGGGGCTGGCGTGGGTGCCGCTGCCCTATGCCGACCACGAGCCGCACGCCGAGCTGCTCGACGCTGGCCCTGACAGCGTGCTGGGTGCGCTGCGCGACGCGTCCGCGCGCTGTGCGCCCGATGCCGCCTTCCTGCAGCGTCTGCAGCGCCGCCGCCATCCGCGCCTGCTCGTGCTGCCGCCGGACCGCTTCCAGTGAGTGCCCCCGCCCTCGACCCGCCCCTCACGACCCACGTGACCCATCACCGCCTCCCCGCCCACAGGGTCGTGCACTTCGGCGGCGCAGTAGTATACAGCGCGCGCGGCATTGTCCAGAAGAACCGCGACACGGTGTGCCGGCGCTGTGCAGGTGTGTTGGGCGCGGCGCGCGAACCGCTGCTGGCGGCGCTGTTCACGGCGGGTGGTGCAGGCGCGGGTGGTGCGGGAGCAGGCTCGCCGCGGCGCCCGTGCGCACTGGCGTGCCGACAGCGCGCGCTGGTGGGCGCGCTGGTGCGCCGCCTGCCGCCCGCTCCGCGCCTCGTGCGCTGCCTGCGCGCCGACGCCGCGCTGCGCCCGCACCGCTTCGACGCCGCCCTGCTACGCCACCAGATACGCACTCAAGGGTGAGGACACTTATACTGAATTCTACGTAAACATTTTAGCAATGACAACAATATAATCTGTCGTCACTGTAGTATCATGGACATGGCGCTGTTGCGACGCGCGGGCTGGTGCGAGTCCATGTGCGCGCGAAGCGTGCTATCACGGTACGGCGCGCTGCGCGGGAGCACGGGCGCGGGTGTGGGCGCGGGAGGGGGCAGCGCGCCGCCCTCGCCGGCGGAGCGCAACGACCCGGTGCGAGCGGCGCGGGCGCTTCTGCGCTCGTTGCCGATACCTAGCGCCGAGTTCGCTTACGGACGCACGAAAGTCTTTATTCGTAGTCCGAGAACGGTACGTTACATATAACTACATCTTATAATTTATGATATTTAGTGCCATTAAGAACTAAGTCTAAGATGTCTAGGTGAAATCTAATTGATGTACAATTTTTTTAAATTGAGTAATATAATTAAATGGTAAACATATTAGTCATATTTAATAAAAATATTGTACATAAATTTTCTACAAAATGTCTAAAAGAAAATCTATAAGCTACTGGACTTTTTGTTTTTAAATGGGTCTAAAATAATTAATATTTGTGTAAACAATCCATTTTTGTCGGATTTAATTGATCATTTTAATCTTCGACAATGTCAGTAATGAAATATAATTTAATAAATTAAAAACTGAACTGAAACATAATAATCAGTGTCATTTAGTTTATTTTTTCGAAGGCTTATTGGATGTTTTAGAGTTTCTATACATTACATATACAATTGCCATAGACATTGTTTTTGTATACATGTCAATACTTGTCAGTCTGTCACTTTTATAATTGTCAAATGTTTCTTATGAAGTATTTTCGAGTTTTGCAAGTCGGTCTGGTCCGAGTCGTAGCAGTGGACGCACGAATAAAGCTGGATCAGTGAAAGGCGAGTGTTGTTATAACGCAAAAGTGCCTTAAGCCTACAATTGTGGTCACAAGTCCACGGCAAGCTTGGCGCACCAAGATTCACATCATTTAAAGAGCCCCTTTTATAGATGACAAACGTAAATTTGGTCCTAATAACTCATAATTTAATTGAAAAATTGTTGTATATTAGAATTTAAATATTAGATTATATGTAGTTTTAGAATAATTACATAGTCTCAAACTAATACTAGTGTTTTTGTGTTGTTGGTTTAAGGTTGTGGGTAGGCAATGACCGGCTTCTGAAAATGATATCATGAATTAAAATGTCCCTAAAATGATTGCTATTTTTCGCAAGGTCGCCTTATTGTGCAAGTGTCTAGGGAAGTATCAGACCATGCATCAAGAGCTGCTTTGGGCTGCATACAGGCTTATAAAATTCGGTCAATTTTTACGTCAAAACTTTTTGGCTTTATTGCAAATACATTCTCAATATATGGATATATGAATTTACAATAAATCCAAATAATGTCTCATATAATTTGTATAGAAGTGACACAAAAGAATAGTGATAAAGACTTGTCTATTTTTACTCTTAATGAGGTCAGTAAAGTATTGCAGAGTATGAAAAGGGGGAAATCATCAGGTCACGATGGCTTGAGTATCGAGCACTTGAAGTACGCTGGTGTACATCTCTCCAGTGTCCTCAAGTTATTATATAACATAGTCTGTGTTGTCGACAGAGGTTTCTCCCAGATGATATGTTACGAACAGTTGTAGTGCCTATTATGAAAAATAGAACGGGTGACGTGGCAGATAAAGCGAATTACAGGCCGATATTCTTGGCCACTATCACTGCTAACGTGCTGTACAGTCTGCTTGACACTCTTTTAAATAAAGCACATAAATTACACGATGCATGGTGCGATACTGTGCCTGCAGCAGACAGTTCAGTACTATACTGAGCGGAAAATGCCAGTATTTGTCTGTTTTTTGGATCTCTTCGCCTTTGATCTCATGTCATTTGAAATACTGTGAAATAAGTTAAAATCACGCTTTAGTATAAATTCTAACTTGATTGACTTATTTAAATATTGGTATGAAAGTCAGACAAATGTAGATAAGTGGGGTAATGCTTTTAGTTACCCTTACAAATTGAAGTGTGGGGTAAGACCTTACATCACCCAGGTTATTTAATTATGAAACTGAACAGAGTTGGAGTAGGGTGTTCAATAGATGACTTTTCCATGAACAATATAAGTTATGCAGATGATACAATACTAAAGAGAGCGTTTTTCTTTTGTTTAGAGGAAATATCAAAAATACTCATTGTGAACTGAATTTCGTATTAAATGGTGTTCCACTTAGGCAAGTACCTGAATACAAATACCTCGGTCACATTTTAACCGGACGCCTGATTGACGATAATGATATGGAGCGGGAGCGCAGGGCGTTGTCAGTTAGAGGAAACATGCTAGCGCGTAGACTTGCAAACAGTACTTTACAAGTAAAGTTAGCCCTTTTTCAGGCCAATCGTTCTACACTTGCGGCCATTGGTCTAACTTTACGCGGCGCAGCTGCAATGCCATGCGTGTCCAGTATAACAATGTGGTGCTAGGGAGCCCTCGGCATTGCAGTGCGTCAACGATGTTGGCGGAGGCAGGAGTTGATGATTTTTATCATTCGTAAGCGGGTGGCTTCTGTAATATGCACATTGGCATGTAAGATGGAAGGCCACCTATGGAGGGACTGGAATAAAATATATAACAAATAAATAAATGATAAACAATAAATTATAATAATTACTAACGTAGGTTAAGCAAAATATACACTAACAAAAATTATATGGGTCTTATAAGCCTTAAATAAAGAGATTATTATCATTTATATTTCAAGCCAGGAACTATTGACTTACTACTAGGTGTTGATGTGTACGCGCAGATTGTACAATACAATCGGTTCAAAGGACCGCCAGGTTCCCCATGTGCTCATAAAACAAACCTTAGCTGGAATTTAATTGTAGCTTTGCATCATCACGTTATAACAGGAGATTTCTTTAAAGTATTGTAGGAGATAGATAAGAAGAGAAAATACACAAACGAGAAACAATGTGAATATTTATATGCAAATACAAGAGATAGTAAAGGAGAATATGTAGTAAGACTACCTGTGGTCGCAAAAAGGGAGTTTATGAATTTCAATTTTGAAATTTGAAAAATTATTTGAATGGCCACCATTGCTTCAACAAAAAAAGCGCTTTTCAACACTACCATTTAATACAAACAACCCAATGTCACCTGGAGGAAACTCAAAAGAAATAATAATCAAGCGATTGATTCAGCCAGATAATAGACTATAAAAGATACCTAAATCAAATGAAGAATACAATAAAGTTTTAGAAGAATATTTTAAGATGGGTCATATGGAAGAAGTTCCAGACAATGAAATAATCATTGTGTTTCCTTGCCAGATCACGCCGTGGTTAGAGAAGACAACGAAACATCCAAACTTAGAATGGTTTTCGATGCGTCATGCAAAGATAGCAATGCCATTTCATTAAACGATGAGCTTATGATTAGACCGGTACTACAAGAAGATGCGAATTGTTATGAGATGGCGTGCACATAAGATATGTTTTGCAAATGATATAATAAAAATGTACAGAATGGTTCTATGAGAGAATAAAGATGTAGATTACCATAGAATACTCTGGCGTAGGAATGGGAGTAATACAGAAGAAACAGACAATATTAAAGATTATAAACAGTTACATTCGTGACAGCGTCTGCGCCTTACAATAAAAACACTAATGAAGCTAGCCGACGATGATGGCGGACAACATCATGAAACTGCGAAGATAATCTGAGAAGATTTCTCCGTCGACAACTTGATATCAGGCTATGACTCAGTAAAAGAATCTATCTGTCTCACTAAAGAAATTATTAACATTTTGAGAGGCGGTGGTTTCAAATTGGAGAAATGGGCTTCAAACAACGCTGAATTACTGAGATCTATGGATAATGATGAAATTATTATAAAGGCTAATTTAGAACTAAAACTTGGAGGGACTATTAGAACTCTTGGAATTTAAATGAGATACAATTAAATTCTTTACAGTTACAAATTACGAAGAGAAATATAATGTCAGACTTGCAGAAGCTATTTGATCCACTGGGTCGGATAGCGCCAGTGATTGTTACAACAAAAAAACCTAGTTCAAAAGCTACGATTAGAAGGAATCGGTTGGGATGAAGAAATAAAAGGAATGCTAAGAGAAGAATGGAAAGCCATCAGTGAAAATTTAAGAAATGTTAATAATATAAAAATCATAATCTGGTTGAACACTTTCAGTACGAAGAAAGATGCCATAACTTTGTATGGCTTCTGCGACGCATCCGTTAAGGCGTATACAGCTGTGATTTTTTGCCGAGTATAAAAAAAAATGTCGATATAAAGATGAATCTAGTAGCAGTGAGAACAAAAGTAGCTCCAGTCAAGACAATATTCCCACCACGACTTAAACTGAGTGGAGCGGTATTTCTATCTAAATTATTACATAAGACAAGAGATGTTATGATAATATCATCAAGTCAAGTATTTGAGTGGACTGATTCTATAA
>DWGR01002322.1:0-13899 GCA_018247715.1 Heliconius burneyi
CTTACCTGTCAAAGCGGCAACGTCGCACACGCTTCATTCAAGTATTTTTGTAGTAGTATGTGTATGTGTGTGTGACACGAAATACAGGTATGGAAAAAAATCGTGAAATGAAAAAAAAATCCTACGTCCAAACTGTTGAGGCATCTTGATAAATTTCTTTAGTTCCGGGTTTGAAATATTTTACCCTATATGCAGTTTCAGTAAAAGAAGCGCTGCCTCTTCCACCCTGTATATATATATTAATAAGTTACCATATTAAAATACAACATAATAACATAACATTTAACTAATTTTAATCGTACTTCGCCTCTTCATATGCATTATATATCGTAAAATAGATAATTGAAGACAACGTAATTATTCATTGAAATAATTATAATATAATAAGGCAGCACCGAAACATCGAGACGTTAATTAAATGTTGCTTAAAATTAAATCTCTAGTGACTTGTTCTAATGTGCTGCTAGTAAGATATTTAATAATGTTAAAATGTGAAGTGAAAATTCGTGGTTATTTTCGGAAATTGAAATAAAATTTATATATGTATATATACATGTATATTTTTCGGTTTCACGCAGTATACCGCACACATGAGGGTAGGCCTAGTGTTAAGACACTCTGTGCCCATTAAAATATTTTTATTCTCAATTTTCCGCCGTATTCTGGCCGACCGACCACCGAGCGAGTACCACTTGGAGTGGGCAATGAACCCACAACCGATAGCACTTACATTAGTACGCTTATGTCCCTGCACCATAACTGGTCTCATTTTGTTTCTGCATTTTTGAAAAATACACAAAAACACTTTGCATTAATTAAGTAATGAATACTTTAAATCTACTTAAGAACTAAAGCCAGACTCTCACATGTAGCCTGCGTCTGGCTTTAATTGTTAGCTAACTCATATAATTGAAACTAATCGTCGTGAAAGCATGTTTTTGTTTCAAGTTTCCAAATACGGCGCTCAGGTACTTGGCAACAGGACAAGAGACATAAGAGTATTGAATTTTAAATTTGTTTTTGAATTAAATTTCTAACTTTGTAGAATCGTCGACCGCCATTCTATGAATTACATTTAGGTATAATGTTATTTTCTGTATTTAAATAATGTTAATTTTGGTTATAAATACTTAATTATACTCTATTATTATAAATTCACCAATTTAAAATAAATATAAATATTTACAGTTTTGAGCTCAGGGCAATACCTGGGACTAGCGATCCAAGTGTACGCTCCAGGGGCCATTTTAGATTGCAATAACGCTGTCCTTTAGTGTTCGAGTTTAATATGACTAATAAAATACAATCTAAGTAAATACAGCCTTTTATACAATAGACCTTACAAACAGTGCTGCCATTAAAGAAATCAAACTATAACATACTTTTTTGATCCAGCATAGTTTTAAGTAACTCAATCATCTGCGTGTTGAATGGTGACATTCAACTCCACTCGGAACCAGAGACACCAGAGCGAAGAAAGGAAAATATGTAATTTCTTAGAGTGTAAGTCGAACCCGCAACCTGTTGCGCTTAAAGTCACACTTTATGCCCTGTGTGCCCTGTTATCTCTACAAAAATAATTTTACGCATTATATCTATTCTGTTTCCAGTACTTCATAGTAGTTAATGAGAACCTTGTGCTTAGTTTTATTTATATGCATTTTTTATCAATATATATGATAGTTTATATAAAAAAGTCTTTTATACAAGTATATAAATGTACCGTGGTCGAGGGGTGGGTCACGAGACGTCATCGAGTCAGCGGAGCGATACTAGCCTATTATTAGAGCCAGGACAAATGGGTTAATAAATATTCTTCTACTGTTCCACTAAATAATATGTTATAATTAAGATGATATATATAGATCTATTTCACTTTGAGATTTTTAATTAATAATTTTTTTATTTAGTGATTTTTTTAATTATGTATAATGTAACAAAGGTATTTAAGTAAGTAATACTGAAATAAAATAACATCAAAAGCGTTACGAAAAAAAAAACATCAACACGATTTTGAAACGAAATAAGGCGACTAAAAGCCGTATACACAGTGAGTGTAAAAATAAACTAAAATATATTTTAACTATAACAAGTACGGCACGCACTGAGGCGGGACGGTTTGTACGTATTGTCGACGTGACGTGACATGCCAGTGAGCAAAAACAAGCTGCGATACGTACGATGTCGGTGCACGGAAACGCCTATTTGAAATTGACGTGCCTGCCTTACTCGTACGTTTATAGGGAAACAGTGTAAAATATATGGATATTGTGAAATATATATTTTTTTAGAATTTAGACTGGTATACTATTGTTTTTTAATTACATTTCAAACTTAAATATAGTTTTAAGATATGACAAAATATTTTTTACATTTTTTTTACTTAGGTCTCTGTTTTCTCTTACTAAAGAAAAATGTTTTTTTTTAGCATCACGTTTTATGCCACACATAGCAGAGTAGGCAAAGGGAGCCTAGAAACCAAA
Organism: Heliconius burneyi; assembly: GCA_018247715.1. NCBI lineage: Eukaryota > Metazoa > Arthropoda > Insecta > Lepidoptera > Nymphalidae > Heliconius > Heliconius burneyi. The sequence goes on from DWGR01002322.1 coordinate 2,484, forward strand.
TGTTGAGACAATCCTCTCCCGCTAAGATTCCCTTTTTTTGCTGAATTTTGGAGGCATTGGGTGTTGAATGGTAGAACTACGCCGTGACGAAATAAAAAATGTAATCTAAAGTAACAACGATATAAAAAATTGTAAAAATGTAAATATGGATAGGCAAGTAATAAATTGCATACTATACTAATGGGTTCCTATGTATTTCATCATAATTATGAAATATCAAATCAGATATTCTGATACATATTATGGAAATATAAACAAGGAATAGATATATAATCTTTATTTTTCAAATTAATAATTTTAAGTTTTTCTTGGAATGCTTAGATATATTTGTCCAAGTAAAATAATATATTTATTTACAACATGCTATAAATTTGTTGGATAACAAACGTTTATTAATAATAAAAAAAATATCAGAATATTCATAATGCTAATCATTTTTTTAGTACAATATTTCGTAATAATATATTTTTTTAGTACAATATTTCGTAATAATATAGATAGACTTCGTGGTGTAAGGCCACAGAGTAACGCTAAACGTGACTGGTTGTGGATTTGGTTCCCATTAGTTACTTTGATTTCATTTCTTTACTCTGGTGTCGAGGGAAAGCGCGCTGTTGAGTAGCAATTTTGAACACGGAATGCCCCTATAATTCAGCAGAAAGTGGAGAGCGGAGCTAAACACTAGGAATCCTCTGCCTTTCCTGCCACATGCGGGACAATAAAATGAAGCTGAAAAATAAAACTTTATAGAGTATTTCTTAAAAACGACGTCTACATGTTATGTTATTATAACAATATATTATTTTATTCTGTAACATAAAGAAAGCGTTAAGAAAATCTAATATATAAATAGTTATTATGTAAGGTATAGTGTATTTTCTTATAAATTTTACTATGTATATAGTAATTGAATTAAAAATATATATAAAGTATACTAGTACATATATGATAGAATATCAACGATGGCTGGCTAGGCTTTATTAAATTTTGAAAACCCTTGAGTTTTGATGGGAAGCTCATTAGTTGAAAGCTCTTTCAGTACAATAGATACGTCTAGTTGAAGTAATGTAAATTCCATTTAAAGTAAAAATCAGAAAGTAGAGAAGCGAAGAGGCTGTAGCATCGAAGCACAGACGCACAAGTGTGTGACTGTAAACCCTGACAGTTGTGGGTTCAACTCTGAAGAATTAATTATTATTTATTAATGTTTAGATTTCTTCGCTCTGGTAAAACGGCAAATGTCTTAATATTCCTGCATATAGCAGGATACAGCGTGATGATGAAAAAAGGCAAACAAAAGATTGACTTAAAGCTCTACCATTTTAAGCACATAACATGAGACTTCCATTTCAATTATGTTAGCTAGTTGTATGCAACAAGATTAGTTATTATCTACCTAAGATAATTAAAACTAAAACCTTTTCTAAGAAAATTAAACAACAAATAAGAATAATTTTACTTTGTATCAATAAACAATTTTCTTTTAATTTCTAATGATGGTAATAAAAAATTCTCAATTCAACACATCGTCTGTTCTCCTGTTAACAACAATAAACGAAAAGAAATAAAAAAACACAAAGAGTTGCACCCAAATCAATTCGAATATATAACCAAGCCTAACTGCCTTTAATATATTTTACTAATGAAATCTTCAATGCGTATCTTATTACGTGTGTTTACAAATATACATATAAATGTCATTCGGGTTTTGCTGTTTATTGACAAAGCGAGAGACATTGAATATAAGGATGTAAATAATATAGTGAATAACAAATTAATCGTATAAAGTAATCGGCTTTACTCTCACATTTTAGGCTCAATTTCGTTACGTACGATTTTCACTCATAGAAAATATATTATGACAATGTTATTTATGATATTATGTATTTGTTTGCTTATTAATAATATGAGGGTTATTTTGATTTTGGTTCTGAATTAAAATATATTTGAATTGACGTGTGATTGCAGTCGATAGATTACAATTGTTTTTTATATCTTCCGCGGCCCGTCGTAGCGCAGGGTTACAAGGGTGTGAATGGTGACGAGAAAAAATGAGGTGTCCGCCGCTCAACACGCTATACATCCAGAGTTCGATGGAAAAATGAGGAACGGAAGTACCTTCGTGGGAATTAAACGTCTTAACACTAGGTTCCCAAGTTCCATCTACCCACCTGATTAAAAATATATCGCTTAACGTGAAGTGAAGCGTGAAGTGTATGAAGTTATTTAATTTCTCTTCATAGAGTTTCTATCGCTACAATAGTGTATAAAAGAATAACGTTAACCTACAACTTACATTGACACATATAAAACATATATGTGTTAACATAAGTCATGGTCATGAATGTTCGATTCCCAATAAAGGAAATGGAATATTAAAAATTTTCATTCATTCGGTGGCGACCGAAGCGAAGAAATGAAAATTTTTAATATGTTATATGATGTCTCGCCAGACAAACCACGGCGTTGAGTTCCGCAACTCAACACGCAATGCGTCCCAAATTCGGCGGAAGATAGGGAGGGGAGTGTTTTAACGCATGGTTTCCTTTGACTATTGTACTGCATTTTATTCATTGCCACTTTCAAGTACTTAAATGTAATTGTAATCTTCTTATCTTTTCACATAAACGCACATTTTCTTATAGTAAACAAACCTACTTTTTATAGTCAAGTTTATTACCTTCACACTATACGTATGCGACTTGAATCCAATATAGTTGCAAATATGCCTCACTTTGAATCTAAATGCTTCTGGGTGTTCTGAACCTTTGCAGTGCAGCAATCAATCCGTCGAAAATAGAATGTTGCTGAAATACCTTACAGCATCATATACTCGTACGAAGTTTGTATGGAATTTTTGGATGTGAAAATTGGTAATAATTTTAGCGAGACATTTTAGGTGAGCTACCTTTAGAATTCTTTCACATCGACATTCATTAAAAGAAAGAAAATTTCGTTCACCACTTACTTGGAGACAGCATACCTACGTACTAATATAATATCCTATCTAGATAAATATTTATTTTGAAAACGTATAAAAATTTTAATGTAGCGGGGTAACTCGAACCCGCGCCTCCTGGAAACCGACCAGGCGCTGTTACCACTGACGCTTGTTACAACATAAAATAAGTTGTAACGAGCATATAAGAATTTCGACGTAGCTTGATGAGAACGTATGGCTCAGTATTCTTATCTAGATATTCATTTAACCAGACACTCTTCGAAGAAATTAGAACTTGTAACATTATCACACCTCAATAATGCAACGACGTAAAGAGATAATAAATAAATTAAAAAAAAATAAAATAAATTTTTTCACCGTAATTAATTAAGTAAGTAATTAGTCTTAACAAGATATTCATTTAACCAGACACTCTTCGAAGAAATTAGAACTTGTAACATTATCACACCTTAATAATGCAACGACGTAAAAAGATAATAAATAAATTTAAAAAAATATACAAATCATTGTTTCACAGTAACATTTTTCGTTTATTCCTAAATGTATTATTATAAGATAATAATATATTATACTCAATAGTGTCCCCTAATAACAGCGTTTATGACGTTCACAACAGCGACTACAGCGCAAGGCAATATGCTCACGTCCGAGACATGCGCCTTTCAAGATCCACTAGAGTCCGGCCAGTTATTATTTTTTTTTCATAAAAATACTATCATTTTCGTTTTAATTTCTCCGCTCTGGTATCGAGACCAACTCAAAAATGGAGACTCAACACTTGGTTCTCTCTGCCCACGCTGCTATGAGCGGGATACAGGTATAAAACTTAATTATTCTTTTAAAAATTATTGATTTTAAATTTTATAATTATATATTTTAATTGTCGCAGCGCAGCGGCACAAAGGAATGACTGTAACGTGACAGTTGTGGGTTCAATCCCCACTCGAGGAAGTGAAATGTTTATTATTTTCATTTCCTCCCTCTGACGTCGAGGCAAAGAGCGGCTTTGAGTTCCAACACTCATCTAAGGCTAAGGTTAAGCTAAGGTAAGGTAGGCTAGGTAAAAATATTATCAATAAAAATCTAATGGTAAGTGCAGAATTTCAAATGTAATTTGACGATGAAGTCACTTTCTTAAGTGGGTCAAGTATTTACTATCTCTACTTCAAAATACAAACAACAAGTTTTTACCACTTTAAACACATTATCCTTCATACAGGCTCTTCAATATTGCTGTTTGTGCCACTAAAGAGCGCTCGGTATAACGCAATGGTTATGCACATTGCACTGAATTGCATAGAATAAAAAGTATTCCGTTCGCGTACTCTTTAGCCAGTGCATTACGTGCAGTCGCCTTGCGAGTTTTACATCGGCTCCGGCAAAGCTGGTCTAATCCTCTTAGGAATTTAAAAACAGGGCCTAGACCATTTTGAACATTAGGTTAGAAAGATGTATAGCGTCATGTAAGTATTTAGAACTAAGATTTCTAACCAATGCTTAAGTTATAGTTGTAAATATAAATAAGCTTTTAGTTAAATAATATGTTTGATTTTTTATAAATAAACAATATGAAATAAGCACTAGTAAGAGGCCGTTGTGGTGCAGTGACCCAAGCGTGGAACTGTAAGGGCGACGCTAATGGGTTCAATTATCTACTAATCGGGAGAGTGTATTATTATTTATTAATATTTCGATTTCTTCGCTCTGTTGATAAGGTAAAGCGCGGTGTTGAATTCCGCCATTTAACAAGCAATGCCTCGAAAATAATGCCGAAAATGGGGAACGCAGAGTCTTAACTCTAGATCCCCTCTGTCTACCCCGCTATATAGGTACTGGCTGCAGCGAGAAAGTGAAAAAAAAAAGTAAGTACTAAAAAGTGTCCAAAAACTAGTAAGTGCTCCGAAGCTTTTAGAACGTAAGATGCTTTAAGCTGTTTGAGTCGAAAAATTTCTCTTTTTGTAGCAGGTCTTAGGATTTTATGGTTACCATTGTCCTACCATTGTAATGTTTCCATTATTTTTATAATAAAAAAGCATTTTTGAACTAAAATGTATGGGAAGGTTAAGTATGATGTTCTTATTTGTACAAATGAAAATTCAACGTTTAATAAAAAATCTTTTCGTTTATTTACTTGTTACATGAAACAGAAACTAAATAAAAATGAAAATTCAATTGATTTTCTTTTAGAAACCAATTACCAGATACTATAGGAAAATTTATTGCAATTTATTACAATTATTTTTTTGCTTCACACTGTACCCGTCATGTAGCAAGGAAGGCAGAACAAAGGCCTAGTGTTATGACTCTCCGCTCCCCACTACCACCGTGTTCTGAAAACATTGCGAGTTGAAAGCGAAAATTTATTATTATTTTTTTCCTCGAATGGGACACGAATCCACAACCCGTTGCGTTTTTAGTCACAAGCTTATGCTATTGGGTCACGACTGCCTCAACAACAAAACAACTTAACTTTAAAAGCCTTATTTGATTCTTTACAAAATTACAGCTTCACGCTATATCCCGCAAACTGCAGGGTAAGCAGAGGGAACCTAGTGCTAAGACACTTCGTTCCCCACTTTCTGCAGAATTCTGAAAGCATTGCGTGGCAGTGAGTGGCAACGCCGCGCAAATTACAGTTCCTATAACATATTTATATACTTTAGTAGACAGACATTATTGTATAATTTAAGTACTTAGGTTTGAATATACCAGGTACCTTAAGAATAAATGTTTTAGACTAAGTCATCCTAAGTGTATTTTGGGAACGAGGACTTCAAATGGATTTATTAATTATGCTTTAGTTCCTCGAGATGAGACGTCTCTGGACGATATTTCGCAATAAATATTCATGCTAGACGGCTGTGGATTTTTAAGATGGATAGATAGTAAGTACATTTTTTTATTACAAAAATCCGCAAATATAATATTTATTTATAGATCTTTATTGGAGTTATAAATTTATATAAAAATCAGTTTGAACATAAAATGAATTCTAATATTTTTTTGTATGGAAGTCGATTTTAATATATATTGGATTTAAATAAAAAAGGGGCAAGAATTGTAAATGCAAAATGTTGTAAGTTTGAGTCTTATTTGAGGAAATTAAATATTATTATTTTTCATTTCTTCGTTCTGGTGTCGAGGCAAAGGGCAACGTTGAGGTCTGTCACTCAACACTCAGTGTATCGATAATTTGACGGAAAATGGAACAAGGAGTGTTTAAAAACTAGGTTCTACCTGCCTACCCTTCTGTGGCCGTGACGCAAAAAAAATTTTTTATCTAGAAAATAAAATAACATATAGATAAAACAAAACAACTCGAGAAAACAAGGAAATTGTTGCTTATTTAGTTCCTTATTCCATTTTGCATACTCAACCCATTAGGAACTTTCCGAAAGGAGTTTGTTTTCAATCATCGGCAGATATTGCGAGTTGGTTAATAAGAAAAAAAACAAACTTTCTCGTGAATTGACCTAAAAACAGTAAACGCTAGATCTCGCGCAGAATCTAAATGAAAGAAAAATATTACAGAACGGCACATTTGAAGGCGTAAATGATATTCGATTACAAGGGTCGAAATCAAACGGCCCCTGGCCGCTCAATTGAAGCTGGAAAATATAGAACCTATATACATACGCACAGATACACTATGGAAAGGTTAGAATTGATTCATACATTTTGATTGATATTAAAATAAAATTTGTTGATACGAGTATATTGTATTTGAAAAAGCTATCTTCTATTCTACATAGTGTGCAGAGGTTAAATAAAAAAACAATGTTGGTGATAGTGGAATTATTTTAAGTCAAGCTTTCAAAGTGGACAGACAGTAAAAAGATATTTTTACTGTATATATTCTTTGCACCACGTGGTAAATTTGCCAAATTGTCAAATTTGTTCTATACTTTTCGTTTGAATTCAAGACAATGAGTATTAAGTGGCAACATGAAATAAATTTATTTCCCAGAGTGGGAATCGAACTCATAACTTTCATAATACAATTGATGTCTGTCATTAAAATACTCAGTGCAACATATATTTAGCATTATAAATCAAATTATAGTTAGTTTCTAAAGAAACATTGTCATGTAAAGCTATGAGTCACCAGTGAACAGTACTTACTTTAATATCGTACATATTTCAAACAAAGTTTGAGAGTATTCCGCAACTTCGTATACTGAAATTAATAATTGGAGACATCCTGATATTAACACACGCTCGTCAGATGGATCGCATATGACTAAACTTGTTCGTCGTATAGAATACTTTTTGTTTTTACTTCACTATATAATACTTATATTTAAATTAGATATTAATATGCTTCAGGTAGCCAGTCGTGGTGTAGGGGCACTAGCTTGGGACTGTGAACGCGACAGGTTCTGGGTTTGATTTCCATTCGAAGAAATGACATATTCTATATTTTATTTTTTCGCTCTAGTGTCCAGGATAAGCATGGTGTTGAGATCAGCCACTCAAAACGCATTGCCTACAGCATTTGGCCGATAGTGGGGAGTGGAGTGTCTTAACAATAGGTTCCTTCTGAAAACAGAGAAAAATATATAACTAACATTAAATAGTATTATTATTATTATAAATAAGTTATCTAATAAATTGTTCCACCCTTTGTTTTTAAAAATGGTTTTCTAAATAATTTCAATAAATAAAACGCAAATGCTTCTTTTCAAGTTCCTTTACCTGTTTGAAGCTCTTTAAATTCATATTTATTTTTCGCATTTGTAAAACAAGATTTTTAAAATTCCTCTTTTCCTGAAGCTCCATTACAAGGTTCAATAAATTGAATATACCCTGAATAGTAAAAATAATATACTTATTATGTCTTAATTTGAAAGAAACATTGAAAATATTATTTATTTGTTGATTTTGTTGTCAAATAGTAAAATTGTGTTGTTTTTTTGAAAATATACAGACAGACACTCGCTCCTATACAATAAACAAAAAAGTTTGAATTAAGAAATGATTTGATATATTTTTGTAAAATAAATAAATTCTGACTACTTTGGTATAATTATAATGGAAAAGTAATGTAATTGTATGTTTCTGTTGTTTTCTCATATAAACTACGTTCTGCCTGTGAACTAAAGCGGACCTTGATATTTTACCTTAGAATATAGTTTTTACATATTCCGTTCCCCACTTTTCGCCAAATTTTCGCGGCAGCGGTGAGTGGCGGAATTACTTGCAGTGAGAATCAAACTCACAACCATCGCGATTACAGTCGCTGTCCCACTTGTGCCTCAGGATCTTACCGTGCTTTTCCTTGTCAGCAGAGCGAAAAATAATAACGAATAAATATTTCGTTCGCTCGTTATATGAATTGAACCCACAAACATCAAATTTACTCTTCTAGGTCATAATAGTAATATAAATAAAAACAAAACACAATTTGTAAACAACTCTACCCCATAACAAGTGAATGCACGATGTCGCCTCCAATATGCACGAACATTTACATACGCAGTGCCGCTCAGCGCTACACTGTGCGCGTTACGTAATATGATTGAGGAATGCGCCACGCCTGTATTGTTTAGGATAAGGTTGATACTATGTTGATGGTGGTAGCGTTTTTACTTGTATTATAAGATATGGGGGATTGGAAGGTGGTGATAAATGTCTATGTTTAATTAAACGACATTCTTCTTTACAAAGAAATATCGTTGAATTTTATTGCATGTTTTTAGATTGTTTTGATACCAAGAACTAAACTATTTTTTCTTTTTTATAGAAAAACAGCGACGTTTAAAATAATTGAAACGTGCAATTATATTAGTAAATGTTCTCTCGATATTTAACTCTTTTTCCAACACTATATAAATGAAAAATATACATACTGTAGTCGTATAATTACGTCGTAAAGTGAGATGATAAATTCTGTTCTTATTTATGGATTAATAGCTGCAATTACAATTCAGTATAAATAAGTAATCATTAAACTGCATCATTTATATATTTTTTATCTTTACGCTGTATTCCGCACATAGGAGGGTAGGTAAAGGCAATCTGCTATTAAAACACTCCGTTCCCCATTCTCCGCCAAAATTTTGAGGTATTGCATGTTGAGTGGCGGAACCCAACGCCGCGTTTTGCCGTGATATCAGAATAAAGAAAGAGAAACATTAATAAATAATAACTCATTCCCTGAATGGAAATCGAACCCCTACCCCATTGCCACAACGGCCTCAAAGTTCAAAGTTTCATATTTATAATATTAGAGGGACGAGAAGCTACTCCCTCCCTTAGTTACTGTAGTCGCTTCCAATTTTGAATATTATTGTTAGTGTACTAAGTCAATAGGAGTTGACAGATTGGGCTGATATAGTGAGCCGGCTCTTTGTTTAGTGGTACACTAATTTTAATTGTGTACACTGTGTGTACGTAAATAATTATTACTTAAGATTAATTATTCAAGCAATTAAATTTGCTCGCTTGGAAGAATTAAAGGATAATTGAGGCTGAGGTTGTGGGTTCGATTACCACTCGAGGAAATGGGATATCTAATATATTGATTTTTCGCTGCGTTGGAGTCCCGGAACTCAAAACGCCTCTAAAATTTGTTGTATGCAACGGAAGTGTCTTAATGGGAAGCTGTCCTAACAGTAGGTTCCAAAGTTATCTCTGCCTATCCTGCTATGTGCGAGTTAAACCACGTGAAGCTAAAAATACTTTTAGTAATTAATCGCTATGTATGTTTCAATTTGTATCTACAGCTTGCATTATATCTACAGTAAAGTATAATATTAAAAGAGATAATTAAAATTGAACGTACGGATTAAAAGCTTATTACATCTTTATACAAACGAAGAACGGACGGCGTGCTATTAAGCTTCTCTATAGCACTATAAAGTCCTTTATGAAAATTAATCAAATTTTAGAAACCTTATGGAATTGATATATATTTTTACTATTCATATACATATACCTATATATTTTTGTTAAAAGTAATTAAGGAACGGGAGACACAAAGAAAACGGTAACGGAGAAAGGAAGGAAACGGAGTGTCTTAATACTAACATCTCAGGTTTCATTTGTCTATTACTAGTTTTACAGACTTTAAAGTAAAAAAAAAATAATAATATTTTTTTTTTCTTTATCAAATTGTAAAATTTTATATAACATCTCATTCTAACTAACAAGTGTATCTCTTTAGTAATACTTTTACTCACCGTCTATTTGTTTGGGTTTTTCTTTCGTAGCCGTATCATGTCAAATAGGAACAACGTAAATATTGTATTCTCAGTTGAAATTTTTGCTTTACTGTTATTCTTTTATTTCATTCATTTATTTATTTGTATTTTTTTAACTTCACGCTCTATCCCGCACATAGCAAGGTAGGCAGAGAGATGCTGGAAACCTAGTATTAAGACACTCCAGTCCCATTATGACACTCTCGTTCCTCAGTTACCACTGAATTATTGAGGCATTGTGTGGTTTGTGTCGGAACTCGAGGTCGCGCTGGGGGCCTCTTTATCAGAGTGAAGAAATGAAAATAATAATTACTTTGTTTCTTCGAGTGGGAATCGAACTCAAAACCTGTGGCGTTTACAGCTCTATAAGCCTCGAAACAGACTTGATAAGTCTCCAAAAATTTTAGCGAATAAGTACGAAAAAAACACATACAAACATATTATTTTAATTCATAACTAAAATCATTTATTTTTAAGTCAATTTAAGCTTAAAAAAACAATATTTGGGAGTTTGGGAGCCACGATGCCACCGACATACATATACACACATACACACATCAAACCTACCATCATATTATTTACACAACCATTTAATTTAAGCCAAAACAAAAGGAAAATGAGGCGAAAGTACAATAAAAGTTAAAGGTCATTTATATTTCAACCAACTCAGTTGGATTATAATTGAAATTGTGGCAAGTGTATTTATTACATTGTCGCGTGAAATCTTCAGTGGCCAATCTAAATCGGAACTTTGTGGTTAAGTTTTAAGTAAAATGTATTTAAAGGAGTGAAACGCACTGCACTTTACTCCATTAATCTCTCTCTAGAGAACAACTGCTGTATCCGCGAGATGCTGCGGAGAGAACAATAGGAAATAAGACCAATTGAAATGTTCTTATTATTTATATTGAGTCTGGAATTTAATTATTTAGTAATTGTGTGTAATAATAATGTTAATTCAACCTAATTGATATTACATTATTTGCGAAGTGTATAAAATAATCAAGTAATATATACGAGTTTTATGTAAATATGTGATACTTATAAATATATTTTTAATTACTCAATTATATTTAAGAAAATTTCCATCTGCTCGTCTGTAAAGAGCATTTATCTCAAGTCACCTCACGCAGTTCCATCAATCTGAAATTAATATCAAATATTTACATGTGCGGTCAAGCTATTTATTCAAAGCAATCTTTTGATTGCTTTTGAATACGAGCGATTATGCAAAGTTTTTCTGCATTTTGTA
>DWGR01002323.1:0-13896 GCA_018247715.1 Heliconius burneyi
ATTCGATCCCTCTGGAGGAAAGCACGGCGTTGGTTTGAAGATGCTTACGAATGTCTTATTTTTAGGGTTCCGCACTCTATCCGCCTATTAAGACCCTTTTTTTTCTAATAATGCAGGTGTCAAACTGAAATTAATATAAAATATTCAGGCTTATAGTCTTTAATTGGCAAAGTTAAGTTTGTCAACTTTTATAAGTTGTACTTCCCAAATTGGTACAGAATCCGTCACGTTACGTATCCTCACATAGATTTAAATATAAGTATAACAAATGTTTATCTTAAGAACCAACAAAAAAGGGCATACTTAACATTTTTAAAATATAAAAGTATACCGTCTGTCTTAGTACTGTCTGCCAATAAGATATTTTTTAATCTTGCTATATAAAAGATTGCTTTTTTGTGGAATGCGCTAGTTATGAGAAATTCTTATCATAGAAAGCTTGGTTTCCGTTATATTTGTTGCACACAATATTATTTTCATGTTTTTTATTTCGACAATAACGGCATGTGATTTGTCTCAAATACATTTTGTATTTTGTAGTAAACTATTACACTTGCAATAGAACTGAATGGGGTAAAACCATTATATGAATAATTACTTAGAGCTGACTTTATTACTTATGTTAAATTATTTATTAATTGCTTTTGTTGAATAATCAATTACACATTTGGCAGAATTTAGCTTCTTTTACAACTCTAGTTTTGGGGAGAGGTCTATATATGAATAGCTGTCCCATTGAAGAGCGGGATAGAAGCCTTTTATATCGTGTAAATGTAAAATCCAACTAAATTTATTAGATCAATTAAAAGCCTGATACCTCCAAGTTATTTAGGTCCAATTATAAAAATTATTTAAAATTTTTTAAAACTTTGAATTATTATCAGGTAATTAAAAGAAATTAGGAATAATCTGAGAATATATTTCTAATATGTTCTTTTTATTAATGCATTGATTTATTTTTAAATATTTATTCCAAACGTCGCGCTAACAGTCGCATGCTTGTGTCCCTGCGCCACGACCCCGTTTTTATTAAAAAAATATATAATATTAAAACGGTTTCAGATGTTTACGACAAAAGTAATTTATTTAATAGAAAATTTCCTGCTCTGAGGATTCGGTCTTGCAATACATCAAATCTTTGATTACATGCCCATGGAATCTGATTCAAACAGGGCAAGGAATTGTCGTTTCTTTGATTTTGTTTCGCAAATTATATTACGCACCATCAACTTCTTCAACTTGAAACGGAGTCTGAATCTACCAAAAAGCATTTAATTTATACTTACTATGTCCTAGAATATAGATTTATTATTATGCTTCCTTTGTTTGTACATTCGACATATTCGTACTTCAATAAAATATAAAGACATTGAAGACCAATTTTTTAAGGGATAAACAATTATATAATATATAATTAGCTTTTTGTTAATTATATATCTCTATAATTAAACTGTAAATATATAATATATTTTATTTAAACTGCGTCAGCCAAAGTAGAATATATTTTTATCATCCTATATAAACTCAGTAGGTTATATAAGTGAAATTACTTTGATATTTGGTATACTCGAATGAAAGGGTTAGTGTTCAAGAGCGTGTCACGGAGGTCTTGAGGAGGAGATGCACGGATTCAAATCCTGCTACGTTCGAATTTTGATACATTTACTAAGTAAATCTTATTTTCGTGTGTGTTTGCGTTTAATTTCTTAACATTTATACAGTGATGCGTTGAAATAAAAAATATTTAAAAACACTGATATTGAAATTTAAAAATATTTAAAACACTTTGATATTCAATTTTAAAATGATGTACTTGCTAAGTTGAAATTTAATAGAATTTTAATTTATTTTAAGCCACTTTGATGCTCAGAGACTAATCTCTAGACTATTAACGCCTGAATTTAAACGAATTAGCTGAGTAACTATAAGTACGAATTTTCTTAGTATTATAAATGTTTATTGAAATAATAATAATAATTGAACAGACGTGACGTATAGGTAGTAAAGTTATATATTATAACCTACTATAAATGTATTCAATAATAATTTCATTTTCAGAACAGATAAAAAATCATTTTTAGGGTTCCGGGTTAATAAAAATATTGTCTGTCTATCCGTGTATCAAGAGTTTATCTCGAGGTCGCCTAAAGATATCAAGCTGAACTTAATATCAAACCTTACAATCAAGGCTTGCGGTCCCTTAGAGCACAGAAATTAACAAGCTTGTAAGTCAATGTTATACAACGAGCATCAAGACAAGCGTATCCGGTCAAGTTAAAATCTGCAAACGCGCAATATATTTTATACAGGAACCATTTCAAGCTACTTTTGAGCTACTTCCTAACTCATAAACTAATTAGTCTGCATGCATTCATAGAAGACGATACTTGTACAGTTTAAAATAAAAGATATCTATTTAAGCAGAATGGACATCATTGTTTTAGAACCTAAGTCATGTTAGGTGTAATTATATTCTGATTTAGGGAACATGATATTCAACAAATATATCTCATGTCAAATATATAAGTATAGCTAACACTGTATCGTGCGTATATCAGGGTAGACAGACGGAACCTCGGCGGAAAGTGGGGGAACGGTGCGTTTAAGATACACGAATTTTTGAGGTTATTCGTGTTCAATGGCGGAATTCAACGCCGCACCTTGTGTTAAAGTGGCAATCGAATCCACAACCGTAGCGTTACAGTCACACGCTTGTACCATTGCCCCACGACGACCTCAGTTTCCCACGTGGATTCAATTTATTGTAATTTCTGATAGTCATATCACATTCACAACTGTAATTCACTTGATGTTATGATAGGTCGACGTGGCTGCAACGTCACTTGACGAGCATGCAGCAACATCGAAATCTATTTTGTATATTACAGAAATGAAAATGTACATTGCTTATGTTGCACAATGCTTAACATAATATGTTTTTGTATTCTTCTATATTAAATCTTATCATAAAAAATATCAATATTTTGGTATACACCCAGATTATTCTTTAAAGTCTTTGAAATACTCGTAATTTAAATTCGTATAATAATGTTAATATTTTATTTTATTTCAGAACTCTTATACTACTGCTCTCCTATGGCTGTAGCAATCGTGCAATTTCTTTAAAGCCACTCACAAAACATATATGAACTTAACATTTAATTCGATTTTCATTATACTAATATTCAAATACACGTGATTGTCAATGAATAAATCAGAATTATTTTTCTTTAATATAATATATTTAAATTTAAAATCATTTCTTAATATCGTACATTTGTATGGTTTATTCTTGCAAAGTAGAGACTTAAAAATAGAGAATTAAACATGTTGTTTCCATTAATCAAAACATGAAACCTGTAACCTACCACAACCTGTAACCTACCACAAGTTAATTAGGCACTTGAACATCGGATATTTGTAAACGAATTTTTATGATCGTTACGATCGTCTCGTCTTCTTATTAAAGAAGCCTCCCTATGTTAATGAAAAAGGTTGAAATTATATTCTGAAAGATTCATAAAATTTTATATAGCTGTTATTATCTAAAATTTGCTGGATATCATTTTGAGAATGTCGAAGTCTCACATCCAAGTCGATTTTATGATTTCATCCCGTTATCATCTCTTGGCAGGCTGGATAACGTCTCCACTACGATTGCTGGCTCAAATAAAGGTATGATTGTTACGACACGCAACGAGGAAAAATTTGATTTTACGCCCATAGACGTTATTAGGGAGATGCCTACCCTCGTGAACCTCTTACTGTAAAGTATCTCAATCTAAATTCCCTGGCAAAATACCAACACATTGAGAAAGTTTCCAACTAAATTTCGAAGATTTTACTGTTTTTTTGGGCTTCCTATCTTAATTATCGTTCAATTTGTGTTGGCGAAATATGAGAATAGATACATTCAAAACGAAATTGAGAGTTCAATGTTTTAAGATTAAACGTCAGGTGGTTTTATTCTTTCTCTTATTTTAATTACATTTACATAGTTAAACTCACGGCTCAACTCGCGGCTTGGCCTGCTAGAACTACACAACTAAATCAGCTTCACACTGTATCCCGCACACAGCAGGGTAGACAGAGGGAACCTAGTGAAAGACACTCCATTCCCCACTTTCTACCGAATTCAGGAGGGATTGCGTATTGAGTGGCAGAAATCTAAGACGCACTTTGTCTCCACACTAGAACGTAGAAATAGAAATATAAACGTAAATAAATATTTCACTTCCTCGAGTGGGAATCAAACCCACAACCACCGTGTTTCAGTCACGTCCTTGTGCCGCTGCGCCATACTTACCGTAAGTAATATTTTGAGAACTCTAAATCTTAAAAGGAAAATAAGGAACCCTTACAAGAACATTTTGTGCCAAAATTGATAAATATAGGTCCAGGAGGAGGTGAGGATTTTTAGCCTTTTGTTCCCGGCATAGAATAGGATCACCCTGATACTGGTGGTGTCGTAAGAGGCGACTAAAGTACGAGTGGGAGAGTCACGCCGCCAGCAATGGTGACACGCATGGGCAGACTCGACCGGATAATTACCAGCCCCGACATTTTAAACCGGCATGAAATAATGGCTTTATGCCCCACCCCAAAAGCTGGCAACGCACCAGTAGCTCCTCTGGTGTTACGCGGTGTCGTAGGCGGCGGTGATCACTTACTATCAGGTGATCCGTACGCTCGTTTGCCGTGCTTTTACCATAAAAAAAAGAGGAATCCAAATAAACGAGCTGTATAATGAATTATTTACGTAAAAATCAGCTTCATGCCGTATCCCGGACACATTAAAGTATGCAGAGGGAACCTAGTGTTAAGATACTCTGTTCCCCTTTTTCCTTCAAATTCTGCAGGCATTGCGCGTTGAGTGGCGTAACTGAACGCCGCGCTTTGGGTTGACACCAGCGCGAAGAAATTAAAATATGAATTCCTTGAGGGGATCGAACCCACAAACAGTCACAACCACACATTTATGCCCCTGCGCTATGAGTAGCCTCATTATTTACGTTAATTTTCTATAATTTATATTTGATTGTTTCATCCATCATATTGTTTACTTAAGTATTACCTCTGAGTACCCAGAATGTATATTATTAATGCATCTACGGTCATGATGCTACTGTTATGAATAGGTTAGTAAGCAAAACTGAGCTAGCATTTATCTTTTACGATTTTTTTATTGTTTTTTTTTGCTTCACGCTATATCACGCACGCATAGTAGATAGCAAGGTAGGAGGAGAGAACCTGGGAAGTTAGTGTTACTCCATTGTCATTAAGACAACGCAGATGCCGAATTTCGGAGGTTTTGCGTGTTTAGTGGCGGAACTCAACACCGCGCTTTGCCTCGTTACTAGAGCGAGAACATGACAATATAAAAAAATAATTTCCTCGAGTGGGAATTAGCCACAACTGTCACGTAACGGTCACACGCTTGCCCCTGTGCCACGACTAGCCTCTGGTGCATGATATTCTTGTTTTCACATTAATCACAAAATTTAAAAAAAAATCTTAAAACTTTTTTCATATTATAATAGAACGAAATATATGTCATATATAATTCCGCTCCATGATTCCACCCACTCTCATCAACTAACTTTCCGCAAAGCGATAGTTAAATAATGTTTAAGTGTTTATGTGGATTTAAATATTTTAACCAGTAGGGGAATAGCGCCGTTATATAGCATATATCATTTTATATATTTTCGTAGACAAAAATGTTCTATAAAAACTCTTATAAGGACACGTACCAGCGTGTCCAGCCAAGTAACGCTACTTTTGAGCCGTTAATAATCCCGTTCAGTAAAAATATTTATACTTTTTTCTTCAATGATATTAAATATAATATATTAATAGTATATTTTTCTTTCCTAAATATGGAATAACACTTTTAAAAAATGTAAGAATTAGTATGCTCTCTTACCAAACTATATCTCTATTTAATTATCTTTGGGTAATGGAATTTTGTCTAATCTAATTATCTCCCTACAGAGATGCTTACAACATGAATAAGTTGTAATAAGCGTATAAGAATTTCGATGTAGCTCAATGAAAATATATGTTTTAGGTAATTGGTCTGAGTGCTTGGAAAACTTCAACGGGTTCTTTAAGAGAAAACTTCAAGAGGTTACATTATAAAAAAAATGACTTATTATAAATATATTCCTTAATGATGACGATAATGAAAATATACATGTACTATAATTAAAAGCGTGCCAAAAAATGAATAAAGCGAAAGCGGGAAATATGTTGCTATGTTCGGGATAAAAGCGAAACCAAAAAATATATTTTGATTTCATTTAAAACATGAGTCAAAGTAAAAAGTCAAATTAAGTAGAATAGATGAGTATCTTCTTACAAATACCCTGATATATATTATTTTATAAAGTCGTTATAATTTCTTAATACTATATACTCGTGTATGTGCTATAGGCTCAAAGTCACACACATGATTAGCATACGTTTACTAAATCCAACGGCTCCTTTCTGCACATTTTATTTGCATAATACCTCTGCAAGCGCCTGAAACTGTTCACATTTACGTATATGTCCCTCTAAATTATTCGTCGGTCGTTATTATTATAGAGACTAGTCAAGTGCAAGGACGACGAGATCTTGTAATTGAACTCACAAGTATATTATAAAACAAAATGTCTTACTCGTATACATATAACACAGTATTAGTTTAAGGTACAGTAAATTGGTATATACATATAATGGTACGACGGGTGTGAATTCGATCCTCACTCGAGGAAATATTCATTAACATTTATATTTTCATTTTTTCGCTCTGGTACTGGCAAAGAGCGACGTTGAGTTCCGCCACTCAACACTTACTGCCTCCAGAATTCGTGTGGAAAGTGGAGAACGAAGTGTCTTAACACTAGATTCCCGCTGTGTGTGCCCCTGTTGTGTGCGGGATACAGCGTGAAGCTGATTCATTTTATTTTTAAATATCAACCAATTGAGAGTATTTCTTAGCCATGATTTGAAGATGAAGAATGATGATGAATGATAAAAGATTACCAATCAAAGAAGAACTTTCACTGGTCTGATCGATTCTACGTCTTGTCACTTTAATTATATTGCCTACACGTATAGCCTAACTACACAGCCTTGACTACAGTATCATCTGGAATTGGTAAAATAGCCAACTCTTCACAGACTTACAACAGAGGTATCGTGTTTAAGATACTCCTTTGTCATTGAGACAACTCAGATTCAACATTCCACCTAATTTTAGAGGTTTTGCGTGTTTAGTGGCGGAACTCAACACTACGCTTTGCCTCGTTACTAGAGCGAGAACATGAGAAAATAAAAAATAATTTCCTCGAGTGGAAATTGTTGCCATGCTAACGGCCTCAATGGATGGTATGTGGATAGATGAATAATTGTAATATCATTATGTTTCTTTACAATTTCATTATTTACAATACAATTTATTTCAACTTAGTTATTTTTTACCTATATGGTATAGACAAATAAAGATATTGAAAAATTCCAAAAATTATAAAAATAGCCTGGCCTGAAAATATAATATTTCCTTTTAGTTTAAAACATAAAGAGTTATAAATCGTACAAATTACATATTACAAAACTGACATACATATTATATTTTTATGCAACGAATAAAAATTGCAACAACGATTCTTTTACGAGAATTGCCTCATAACTCAGTTAAACATATTTTACAATATTTCAGCGGTGCCGTTTATTGAAACCAATAATTTTTGCCATAATTGTTTTTTTTTTATTAAACAAAAATATTTAATCAATAGCAGTAGGTTCGTCGTTTTACATACGTTTTGGAATATTTTATGTCTATTTATTCAATCGATGGCTATAGCCATAGATTGCTGAGTGAAAACATAAAATTTCCGTGTGGTAATCGTAGATTTTCATATAGCTTATTTCCCGAAATCGGACGAAAAGGGAAGAACTGGCTCTAGGTTTTTCTCTTCTTCTTCTTCTTCTTCCTTATATACTATATACGACAATATGTTAATTTGTGTTTTTTTATTTATTTTCATTTAAGTTCACAAAATAATTGTTAAATTAATAAGCTAAGCAGCTAAGACATAGTAGCGCATATAAAAAAACTTTACTAAAGGAAAATAAAGCTCATATAAAAAAAATCTATCTACAACAAAACAGATTTTTTAAATATAATCTGATCTGAATGTAATCTCGCAAAAATGTATCCAGTCAACTCTAGAGATTAAACGGACCGCGTATCACACGACGTTATTGGTTGTAAATTTTATTTTTAATAACTATGCCAGCCGATTACTCTGACAATAAGCCTTTTTACGTCGACATTGTTCTGCAAAAACATATTAAATTGTACTTTTTTTTTTTTTATGGAAAAAGCATGGCAAACGAGCGTACGGGTCACCTGATAGTAAGTGATCACCGCCGCCCACGACACCGCGTAACACCAGAGGAGCTGCTGGTGCGTTGCCAGCTTTGAGGAGGTTGGGCGCTGGAGCCCGGCATTACCTAATGCGAAACGCAGTGACATGAAGCCACTACATCACGCCGGTTTTAAATCCCGGGGGTGGTAATGATCCGGTCGAGTCTGCCCGTGCGTGTCGCCATAATAATAATAATGTAATATCTTTACGTTATTGGTACCAGTTTATGAGATCATAAGCCTATTACGCCTTAATATATACTTAGGTATAGATTCTAATCTAATAGAAACATATTTATATATGGATAATTTTGAGTGCGGTGATTCAATACGAGGCTGTCTTGGCGCAGCGGCACAAGGGTGTGACTGTAATGCGACGGTTGTGGGTTGTGGAAGTGAAATTTCCATTTCTTCGCTCTGGTGTCGAGGCAAAGCACAGCGTTGAGTTCTGCCACTCAACACGCAATGCCTCCAGAATTCGTCCGAAAGTGGGGAACGCAATGTCTTACTGGGTTCCCTCTGCCTACCCTGCTATGTGCGGGATACAGCGTGAAGCTTATGGCACAAGCGTGTGACTATAGAATATAGAAATAGAATTCGGCGGAAAGTGGGAAGCGGAATGGCTTAGCACTATCCTTCCTCTGACTACCCTGCTATTTGCGGGATACAGCGCGAAGGTGAGAAATATTAAAACACATAAAAAATCATACAAAATATTCCAACATAAACGGAGTAAAAAATCAAACTAATCATTAGGTAAACTTCATCTTATGAAATCACTGAGTTCGCGCAAATGAGTAAACAGACTTTGGGTAGCTGATCTCAAAATCATTTTTTTATATTTATGAACAGCTGATGGTGAGATTCCATAATATGATTAACGAAAAAAATTCAATTCACAATTCAAAGCTACGAAAATTTCACCCTGATTCAAGTACGCCTCCAGGATGAAATTAAAGATTTTGACGCGTGCCGGGATAATGGGAGAACATAAACGAGGTGGAGCAACAATAAATTTAATTTACGATCATATTGGTTACGCCTGCGGCTATGCGCAGACTTCGTAATAGGTAATACATTGAAAGCTATACAAAGAGGAAGAAAAAGCAGTAGGTATGCATCAATATATTTATGTTACGTAGGTGAATCTACAAGTGACGCAGGGACACGAGCGTGCGACTGTAAGCATGGCAGACTATGGGCTCAATTCACGGCCGAGGAAATTAAAAAATATATACATACATACTTTATGCTTTATCCCTGGCGGGGTAGTCAGAGAGAACGAAGCGCTAAATACGACGGTTTCTTCATACCTCTTTCAATTAATAAAATAATGTTTAAATTTTCTCGTTCCGATAATGATGCAAAGCTCAACACGTTATGCCTTACAGAAAGAATTCGGCGAATACTGGTAAACGGAAGTGTTATAATGAGAACGGAATCTCTTTAACTAGATTCCCATTCCCTTTGCCATTCCTGTTATGTGCGGGATACAGTGTTAAACTAAAAAAAATGAACGTAGGTATCTCTTGGTTACTTGAGTAATAATAGTGACAATTTAATGCAGTCTGTATGTACACATCGGTTATAATTGTTAATCTTACTAAACAAACTGTTAGGTTAGGTTACATACAGGGATTTTCAGAGTATCGTAAAAAAACTTAACATTGGCCTTCCCTGTTATATTTAAAGACAAGAGTACAATCATTATTTGCCAATGTAAAATACAATAGATACATAAAATATTATGAATTAAAACTTTTAAATTTTGGTATTTCACGTATAAACGATTATATACTTCTGGTGCGCCAGGTTACGTCACTACAAATAGGGCTTACACCATTTAACTTGAATCCTTACATCAATTTACACGATCCAATTTTATATAAGCCAGTACAAGTATTTTAATTTCTTTTTACATGAAATTATATTTTTTATTATAATTTAATGAAAAAAAAATATATTTAACGAAAAAAACTTACATAGAAATAAAATACTTAAGTAATTAGTCGTAAAATGTCTAAATACAGTCTACATTGATGTAGTATTACTCAACACTAAAAGCTGACTCACTAAAAAGGAAAACCATCTACGAATGAGAAATTCACACCGGTTTTTCGTCTTCAAAAACTTTCGTCACTTTTTCTACGGTGTGTGTATGTAGAGAGAACTGCATAAATTGAAAAATGTCCCTTTCCGAGAAATAGAAGCTGGTATGAATAGAAGCATAGCAACGGTAGGATTAAAACACTTGAATAAATGAGTACAGTCGCACCGTCTGTGACGAATTGGGTCATGGGTACGATAAAAACTTAAGAAGTTTGTATGTGTCGTAAATTCTTGGATTTTCACGATTATTACACATTTTAAATGAAACTAGTTTAACCGGATTAATCGCGTATATTATTTGATATTATTTTATTAGTAAGTAATTGCATACTATAACGGTTGGTACGAGGATAGTTGCATTGACATTTCCTCATGAGTTAGGTCTAAATACTTCGACAGCTTTTCTTTCTCTACCTTAAAGAGAGTATAGTCATAGGTATAATGTATGTTATAATTAAATATTCGTACATTCATATAAACTTTTAAGTCTTTTTTTGTCATCACTAATTGAAATACAATTTATATCTTAATTAAATCGTTACTTTACTTATTTTTGATCGTTTGACATTAAAAAAAAATTTAAAAAGATTTATGTATATATAATAAATAAAAAGATCAATAAGGATAATAGTAGCGCAAGGGCACAAGCGTGCGACTGTAAGTGTGTCATGTTGTTGGTTCGATTTCCTCTCAAGGAAATTAAATATTTACCATTTTTAATTTTCCTCACTCTGGTAACGAGGCAAACCGCGGCGTTGAGTTGCACTACTCAAAAGAGATCTATCGAAAATTCTACGAAAGGTGTAGGGAACATTGCTGTTAGTATGAAAATTCCACTTTTCAATTGAATAAATGACAGTTACATAATTTTTATTTTTCATCGCTGACGGTGTTCTACGCACAACAATAATATTAATTAATACATAAAGTTCACCATGATGAGAAAGAAACATTGTCATCTTCCAATTTAGAATGTCAGGACACAAGGACACAAGCCGAATTAAATTTCTCTCATTCGTATAACGTTGAATAGAAATTTTTTTATTTAAAATGAATCCTGAGTACAAAAGGCTGACTGGCTATTTGCGGAAATCTCTGAAATTATAAAGAAATGTCTTGCTGTTGTCGTTTCAAACTAACGTTTATTTGCGTCTGTGTAGTTCTATTGTGTTCTTAAACTGGTTTTGTAACAATATTTGCTTAATTCCGAAGCCGTCGCGGCGCAGCGGCACAGCAGCTATCTGTGAGCGAGACGGGTGGGTACTATTGTCACTCGGGGCAATTCATTATTTTCATTTCCTTACTCCGGTAACAAGAGCGGAGTAGAGTTCCGCCATTCAACACGCAATGTCTTGGAAATTGAGCGGAGAGTGTAAAGCAGTGAAATGCGTGAAGTTATTTATTTGCTTAATTCGAAGCGGTGTACAAGATTGGAAAGTTTTTTTAATACAAAAATAATATATCTATGCTATAAAGTACCATTTTTTTAAAAAATAACATTGACTTCAAAACTCTACTTATATGCACAAACTTAAGGTAAAATTAAATTGTTGAAAATTATATTGAATGATTATTGTACCTATTTATTTGCAATTAAAAAATTCGTTATTTTTGTGACTCTGTATTCTTACTTGAATCAATCTCCGTATTAACTCTATTCTACTCCCATTTGTATAATAATTTAGAAGCAGAGTAGGCAAAGAAATAGATATAGTGGTAAGATAATCTCTACCTTCCGCCGAATTCTGAAGGCAGTGCATGTTCCTCAACGTGGCGCTTTGAAACCAGAGCGAAGAAATAAAAATATAAAATATTTTCGTTTTCTCTAGTGGGAGTTGAACCTACAACTTGTCGTGTTCTCATTTACAACTTGTGCCGCTGCACCACGACTGGCCTCATTGTATAAAAATGAAATTTCTAATTCTATGTAATGTTATTTTTAGTAAAAAAACATTTCCCATTATGGGGCAGAGAGGTTGAAAAATAACAAATTGTAATTTCCTATATGAATTATTCAGTACATGTACATGAATATACAAAAGTATGTGTATTTTAAACTATAGATATGTTGCTTTCTTATTATTTATGGAGCCTTTGTTTTTAGAATTACATAATAAATCATACTAGAACTTCTCTTGAGCAATTTCAAGAACAAAATATAAGTTGTATCTATCTAAATATTTTTACAAGTGCACTTTAGTTTGGTACATTGCCAAGAATGCATCATGTTTTAATATTTTTGGGTCGTTAAATGTACCTAACTAAAAATAATTAACCGAATAGCTAATACTCCATCAGCCACACGAAATTATACAAGCAAGCAAAATTTGATATATTGTTAGAAATCGGAAGCGGTTAACGTTTTTACAAAAACTAGATAAAAACACATATCCTGTATATATATCTAAATTATTCGGGGAGGATCACCTAATAACAATACTTCACGGGAGTTTCCTTGCAATAGTGGCCGTTGCCTACAAGCAACTGTCTTGATTGACGCAATTCCATTGCTTTTATTCCTTTCTTTACCAATATCTACTCTCATTTATTAACAATATATTAATCACAATATCATTTCTTTTAATATCTACTCAATATTTTCAGGACAAAGAGGGTTGGGGGCTTCACAGGAGCACTGTTCCAGACACTTGAAATATAAAAACAAACAAACATTATTATCGCGTCTAGGAGTATGACTGACACATCGAATTGATCTGAATGTTTATGACTTGAAATAGTACCCTAAATAATATGTATAATTTAGGGTTGCAAGTAGTAGGCTCACCAGGCGGCGCTGCACTACATGCAGTCCGAGGATGAGACGCCACGATCGCCCGAGGCTGGCTTCGATGCCGCCGAATTTACGCGCAAACGCACCGCGCCCAACAACTCATCGGAGCGTCATCGCTCCCCCTCTCCGCGGCCCCGCGACAACGACCGCATGTCGGAAGGGCCGAGCGACACCGAAGTCGCCCGATCGTCGGCGATCCGGACCGAGTACGAAAACTCGCCCCGCGCTCCTCGCGCCCATCGCTCTCCTGTGCAGTCGGACTGTAACATGGAAGCGAACTCTGGGTCCTCGACCGACTCAGACGATGACGGTTTCGAGACCGTCGTTTCGCGTGCGGCCAAACGTAAGGCCAGGGCCCTTATGGCGATACCTCCGCCAAAAAAGGCAAATAGTAATAACCGCGTAAACGCAGCGCCGCCGGCCCCTCTCTCCCCAGCCCCCGCAATGGCGGTCGAGCGGGAAGAGAATGAGGCTCGCGCCGCGCGCGCCCCCCGCGTCAAACGCCCTCCGCCCATTTACGTGCAAGACAAGCACAAATGGACCAAAGTGTCTCAGTGGTTAGACACAAACAATATTTCAT
>DWGR01002324.1:0-13895 GCA_018247715.1 Heliconius burneyi
CTTGTAACTGGGTTTGTTTGAGGAATATCGCCGTGTGATCCCGGCCTAGAATTGGATCACCCTGGTACTGATGGTGTCGTAAGAGGCGACTAAAGTACGTGTGGTAGAGTCACGTCGCCAGCAATGGTAACACGCATGGGCAGACTCGACCGGACCTTTACCACCCCCGGCATTTAAAACCGGCGTTAAGTAATGGCTTTATGGCGCTGCGTTTCGCATTAGGTAATGCCGGGCTCCGGAGCCCAACCCCAACCCCTCCTTGGAATATGAAAAAAATATATACGAAGGGGGTCCGATAAGTAGTTAGCCTACAAATGGAAAACGAAAATTATGCACATTATATATATATATATATATATATATCAGCTTCACGTTGTATCCTGCACACAGCAGGGCAGGCAGGGGGAACCTAGTGTTAAGACTCTCCGTTCCTCACTTTCTGCCGAATCCGGGAAGCATTGCGTGTCGAGTGGCACACTACACCAGAGCGAAGAAATGGGAATATAAACGTAAATTAATATTTCACTTCCTCGAGTGGGGATCGAACCCACTACCGTCGCGTTACAGTCACACCCTTGTGCCGCTGCGTCACAACCACCACATTAACACTTAATAAAATTAATAAAAAATACGAAAGTAACAACGGAATCACAACAGTCTTATAAACAGGTTGATAGATACCAAAAATGGCGGATAATAATCTGACCGATGTTAAACTTAAACATCCCATTTTAATGTAAAATGTCCGCAGATACCGGTCTTCACTAATTTATTATAGTACAATATTTTTATAGTATTAATGCATCTCAAGTTTGACAACAAGTTGGCTTTTGGGTGTTTTTACCTGTCAAGTATATTAACATTATTATAAAAATTAAGAAAATAATCTATGGTATTTATGATACCGTAAAATGTGGGGAACAGAAACATTTTTGATTTTTAAAATGTTCCTGGCTTTAAATATGGAAACAATCTATATTTTTTATTATTTCACTTAAAATTTTATCAAATTGCACATTATACAGTGCAATTTGATACAATTTGCGAATATAATTATAAAAGTCATTTCATTATCGATGAAATTGATAAATTTAAATCATAATTATTTATTTTCTATAGATATCGTTGTGGGTTCGATTCCCATTCAAACTAACAGATATCTCAGGATTCATCTGAAACAAAAAGTAGACACTTCAAGTCGTTTTTCTTCTGACATCCCAGTGCACTGATAAATGTTTAGGACGAATGTGGAGAATTTCACCTTTGTGCCACTCATATTATATGAAAAAATATCAGTTTCTTTTGCTGGTAGTTAATAACTCAAATTTATGAGTGTCAAATAGAGGAAATAAGAATAGCTATCAGGATTCATTCATTGCCCCATTAAAAAACCCACAACCAAAAATATCACTACTTCATCCTGGCAAGGCTCTTACACTTCCAATTCGATTTTCATAAAACTTAGGTAAGAACCACCTTGATGTGTAGTTTTTGATTTAAAAAAAAACTCTACTCAAATCAGATCATTAATTCAGGATCTGAGGTATCACAGATAGAAACGTCAAACTTATAACGCACTCCTCTCTTTATGTACCGAGATAATGTGTCAAATCATTTAATTATGTAACAAAATTTATTAATAATTTTAATTAGTATTGCCATTATGGAACAGTAGAGCAACATCTAACCCCCACTTGGCGTGATGAATTATTTCATTTCTCTATGCTAAGGAAGGCATACCTTGCCTCAATGCCATAGCATTGACTGTTGAATTTGAACATAGAGAGTCCTCTGACCCATTTTTTTACAGTAATCTTTATTGTTGTCTTAATCCCTCTAATCTTTATATTTGCAGAGCAGAGCATGTAACTGATTTTTCACTCGAAGCAGTGGCACCAATTATGGAGAAAGTAGAAGATGTCAGCAATACTGTTGGCATTGTAAGGAAACTCACACAATATTTACAATACATAAAACATCGTCATAATTTTAGAGTATAGAATTACAAATTTGTAATTTTAATAAGATTTCGTTTTAATTTAAATCAATCAAATATTAAATATATTATTTGTACTTACAGGACAGCTTTCTGCAATTGGTGATGAATACAGAAGACAATCAACCAAAAGTTAAATCAAAGAAACACAAAAAACATAAGAAATCCAAAAAGGCAGCAATAACTCTAGATGAATTTTTAAATATGAATAAGGATGTGTTTGGCGATGGTCTCGACGTTCAGGGAATAGAGGAAGTACCGACACAAGTTGTTCTAAAAAAAGTTCAAGGTAAAAAATTTCCAACGAAAGGACAATCTAAAGCAGTTAATGCAGATCTAGCAAAGTTGAAAAAACACGGCATTACTATTACATCAAAATCTAAAATTCAATCAAATCAAATGGATAAAAATGACACGAAAAATGTTAAGGTAACCAAGGCAAGTGTCACAAGTAATCATAATGAATTATTATCAAAGTTGCTAAACCAGGGAAATAGTCAAATAAAAATAGTAAAAAAAAGTATGACTCCGAATTTACATACAGACAGAGATACACTGGACAACAAAAACGACAATACTGACCATTTAAATGAAAATAATGGGGACTTTAGTAATAACAAAGAAGTTTCAAATCTTATAAATACTGATGATAACAGTAATAGACATATGTCTATCACCAATAGTGAATTTGCTGAAAAGATCCAAAGTGATAACGAAAATAATCCTGATTCTAATTCAAACTTGCTAGACACTCCCTCTGACGAAACCACTATTAGTAATGATACAAGTAAACTTGATACTTCAGAATTAATTGAATCTAGTACTAGTAGTGCTAGCAACATAACTTCATCGCCATCAGAAGTTAAGAATTGTGAAATTTCAAATAAATTATTACCAGGTCCAGTTGTATCTAGTTTAATAGAAGATTTAAAAAAGGATTTGTCAGTTACCAATGAGATATTAGAACGAGATGAAATATCTTCAAAAAAAGACATGGACGTCGATGATAAAACAGAAAGTACTTGTGGAAAAGATGACAATAATCTCGCACACGACACCTTAAATGCCTTAAAACATTTGAGTCATCTAATAACTGTGAAGCCAGTGAATCAACCCAAAAGTCCAATTCCGAAAGAAACTATTGACAGGAACATTGTTGAAGATGCACATTCAGATATAGTAGAAGAAAGTGTTCCAGAAACACCTGCAATTTCTCAGCATTTTCCTATAGAACAAAATGCCAACAAATCTATTAAAATATTAAATCAAGTGATAGTAAAACCTTCAAAGATCTCCCCTTTAGAGCACATGCAATCTGACTTTGATAGCGATGAATTTAACGACTTTGATGACACTTACTCTGATTCAGATTTTGTTAAGTTAGAAGAACTCAAGGGCCCTTGTAGTAATATTCGAAGAGTTAAACTAAAAATTAGACACTTACCAACTAGCCAAAGTAGACAGAAAGTTAATCAAGCCGATAATGTGATTGATAATGAACAAGAACATGATGACGAATTGCAAAATAAAGAACATTCATATAATGCAGCATCTGTATCGACTAATTCGGATATCTTAAAGCGCCTTACAAATGTAACTGCTAAATCTGTAGCTTCTGTCAAAAATGACAATCAATCTAAACCAAACGTAAAAACATTAAATCAGACAGTAAAAATGTTACCATCAAATGTTAGGAAAAATTCTTCAGATGTTGAAATTTTTAATATAGATGATTCGGATAGTGATACTGAAGACAAGCAACCCAATCACGCTTTAGATGCTTTGCGGAATCTAAATAAAAATATAATAATTAAATCAAACCAACAACATGTGAATATAAGTGAAGTGAAGAATGAGAAACTCATAAATACTAATGCCCGTTCAGATGTTATAAAAGAAATACATGTGAAACTTGGTAAACATTCACCAAATGTACAGAAAAGTATAAATCTACAAAATAAACTTAAAAGTTTGAGTGGTAATATTACTGTGACATCAAACAATTCTCCAAACATGACAAGCAATGAACAGAGCAGTAGCTTTGATGAGTTTGATGAAGATGAGGCTAATGATAGTGAGTCAGAAAACTATATAGGGAAATTAAAAATTACGGAATTAAATGAAAATGATGTGAGTGATAGTGAATGTCCCGAGAGCAAAACAGATAAACCGATAGTTGAATCCCCTCATGCGTCTAATAGCGAAAATGAAGATAACCACATGGAGAGCGATGAAGATTTTGCAGATTTTGAAAAGCAAATAAATAGTGCTATGGTGAAAAAACAGGAAGAACCCACAGCTTCCAAAACACCTGCATGCTTAGAGAATTTTAAAAAACTAAATAAAAATTTAACTATAAAATCCTTGAGTGCCAGGAAAACTGATTCTGAAGACGAATCAAATTTTACCTCAGAAAAAGAAGTATTTGAAGATAGTAATAATCAACAAATTGCAATTAAACAATCAAAACCAAATCCCCCACAGTACTGTCGACCACCTAATAACACAATTCAAAGCAGTTCATCAATAAATCAAGCACTCCACAAAAATGTTAGCACTTCATCTAATCAAGTCGTTAAAACAGTGAAGCAGTTTCAATCTCAAACAGTTATTGAAGAAGTTACGACAACAGTTACAAAAACGATAAGAACTGTCAACCAATCAAGTAATGAAATGGTACAACGTAGCAATATTCGACCTCAAAGACCTATGATGCGGCCACAAAGAATGGTTAACAGAGCACAGGGGACTAACGTGAGACCGTCGCCCGCAGTCGGCACTAAAATAAGAAACGCAACTCCTATGAGACAACCTGCTCCATCTACTATGAAACCTGCAAATCAGCTGGTCCCTGTACGGGGGGTTGTCAATTTCCAAAGAAATCCGGGTCCCAGTACGTCTACAGTACGAAAACTTGCGCCTGCTAAATCTAGTCCGCAAAATAACAATAAAAACCACATGATAGGAAAACTAAAGATATCTCCCCACGCATTAAATCAGGCCACTAAAAGGGTTGCAGATGAAGCGACCGGACATTTTAATTGCTTTAAGAAACCAAGAGAATCTGCCATGTCTTCAATGGATATGGGAAGTTCTTTGGACGACACAACGGTGCAGTATACCTCAGCCTCTCAAAGTCAATCAAATTATTCAAGTGTAACTAAAACTGTTAAAGGTAAAGGTGTGGTCACTGCGATGCAGATGCGCGAAGTCAGTACCAGTTCCCAGCAGCAATTTAATAAAAAAAAATATATATCTGGGCTCATGGTTGCAAATACCTGTTCAAAGCAAGCCATACATGTGGAAGAACAAAAAGTTATCAATACAGCAAAAAAGAAGACATTAGATGCTCTTGAAAAATTACAGAGACAAGGATTGTTAGTGAAAAAACCGCGTGTAGACGACTACAATGAAAAATCTCAAAGTGAAAGTGACGACGATCCAAGTTAATTTAATTCTTAATCTTTGTTAATTAAATATGAGTGATTTTTCAAATCAGAATACTGCTTCCGGCAAGCATTAATTCTAAACTTTGTCATAATACTGCTAAAGTGATTAGGCTATGTGTAGTACTTACGTATATATAGTGCATATATTAACTATAGAAGTTATAACTATTTTATTTATAAATTGCGCATTACATATTTTACATATATTAATTAAATAATATTAATTAGCCAATATCATTTAACAAGTTTTACAATTAGTAAATGTAATAGAGGTAAAGTACATTTAAGTAAATATTTACATTTAAGAATTTAAATTTAGCAATAAAATATTGTTAAAAATTTACAAAAAAAATTGTTCCTAAGTTATTTATGGTTTAATTTTTCTTGTTTTAATTTAAGAGTTCAGAAAAATATTGAATATGATAGGTAATAAATGAGAATAAATTTTTTCTGTTTATGACTGCTGTTTAATATTAGAAACTGTATTTACACCCATATTATACATAACATACCCACAGTCCCAATACTTGAATACCAAAATATATTAAATAGTCAGATATAAAGATATTTATATGCCTATAGTCTATAACGATAATGTATCTTTGATAAGATATTTGTCCAACACCGTCTAAGCCTCTAAGGTGTCTTTGCCTCTACTTTATTCTGCCGCCACTTATGATCCTGGAACCATTAGAAAAAAATTAGAAACACATAGAATGTTAGCACATTTTTTATAAGAACAACAAATAATAACTACATTTAATAGGTTTGAGCGTGCTATTGTTATATTATTACTTATGCACTATATTGCTTAAATGGTGTACTAGACTTTATACAATAAAAATCCAAAAAGCAATTTTATTTATTGTATTAGAGAGACTTGATTATCCAAACATTGACTTCTAAGAATTTGTAAAGTTTGATTTATTTCGATGTTTTGAATAAACACCAACATTGCTTTATGCCATTTTTACTAACAGAAAAACAAAGAGTAAATAATAATTATTAATATAGTCTAAAAAAGCAATGATTGATATAATATAAAAATATATACAAGGATTATTAAAAGAAAGTGATTATAGGTAAAGGGACGTAACAACACAATATTAATCACATTACAAACACATATTTTAGGTAAACTGACCCAGAAGATAATCCATAGACTACCCTTTAACCAATATTGAATTTTATATATATATATATATAAATATGAGGGGTTATTGCTATTATATACCTTGATAAACATAACGTAGGTAGAATTATAGTTTCACTTACCTTTAATTTAGACTTAAATGTGATCATGCAATAAATATGAACAAACACTTAGGAAATTATGCCAATGGTCGTAGTATTGGGAACACATGTACATTTTACATATACACTTGACTAGAACATGCTCTGTGTAATAAGAATCGGTGAGAAAATCATTATTGCCAATAAAAAAACAAAATAAATCGTCATGTCATCACAACTGGTGATAAAAATATATATGGTACATATTGTTGAAGTACTTCCTTTTACAATAACAGTTAAATACGTCACCAACAATATTAGTATTTTTGGCAGCTAAAGGTTTTGTATAATAAATGAAAATAACTGTAAAAGCAATAAAGCACATATAGCAGTGAAAGATCAAATAATCATATAAGAAATAAAACCGTTATGAAACTATTGTCGAAAATGACCTGAAAACTTGCATAAAGACTTCAAATTAAATTAACGAGCCATGAAAAGATGGTTACTAAAATAAATAGCTTGAATAAATAAATATGAGGATCCTCTAATAAATTGTTTCTACAAATTTATATAATAATTATAAAATTATAAATTGGGAATCAAGGTTTTATTTTTTAAAGCATTTCCTATATATCAATAGAAGATGCTTTAAAAATGAAACCTATAAGATAAAAAACTCACATGTTGGATGCACATGTATACCATACTAAATAAAT
Source organism: Heliconius burneyi (assembly GCA_018247715.1). Taxonomy (NCBI): domain Eukaryota; kingdom Metazoa; phylum Arthropoda; class Insecta; order Lepidoptera; family Nymphalidae; genus Heliconius; species Heliconius burneyi. The sequence goes on from DWGR01002324.1 coordinate 7,398, forward strand.
ATTTTTTAAATTAAAGCCCAACTGGAAACGTACACAAGCGGTCCTTCGTACTTGAAAAATATGAGCCCGTTCAGCATAATAGTATATGTCGGCACGTACCAATATTGCCAATTCATTGGAGAGACGGTACGCGATTGCACGCAATTTGTATCCATATTTCAGCTTTCCAATCATTTTCTTGCGCACTATTCGCAGTATCGTATACATGTTGAACCAGTGCAAAATAAGAAACAAAGCCGCCAGGTAAGTAACCTGCCAAATATTGAATAAAAAAAATTAAAAACAAAATATTGCAACTAAAAACCTTTTATTACTCAGCATAAATAAATAACAAATATTATTACAGCACAGGTTCACACACAAACAAGATAAATAAAATGTACAACTTTTAAGTACACACAATATTAATGAAGACTCAGTGCAACCATGATCTAAGCTATCAAAATTTACTGTTTTACATTATAATAGCTTATTTAGATATAAAAATATATTGGAATAGATGAAAGACCATATGTGCACTAACTCCTTCATAAGTAATACATGTCAAAGCATACAGAAATAAGTTAAAACAAATCAGAATATTATCATTCAGTATTCAATAACAAAATGGTGATACAATGTAAAATTTTACTTGACTAGTCTGAAGTAATAGTAGCACTATGCAGTGTTTATAGTATGTTATATGTATAATTATAAAATTATTTTATAAATAATTGTGCAAAATTGTGTATTGTTTATATTATAAATACAACCATTATCTTTAAATGCTAAAAAAGAAACCATACCTATAAGTAATTTTATAATTAAATGAATAAAAAACAAAATATATAGGTACAGACATAAAATGGCAGATTTAAAATTTGATTTACGTTTTAAAACTGAAACTACAAAAAAATAAAAATAAATTTGTCTTATTTCTGTCACACCCAAGTAGTTTATAGTTTCGAGAGTCATAAATGATAAATTCAAATGCCGCGTTGAAAGCATTAATGTAAAGCGCCCACTACACTACTTGCATAGCGAAGTGCGTGCCCACAAACTCTTGCAACATCGCGAGTAGCTCAGTCATGGAGTCATAAATGTCATAACTGGGGTGCAACTGACACCGAAAGTCCTCCAGGGTAAAGTGGTGAAACAAAGTTACACGAGGCGAACCGCAGCGTCAGCCTACACTATCCACCTCGCCCCACTTCGGTCAAATAGGTTTTTGCGCACGAGTCAATGGACTTGACACATGACCGAACGATGCGCGATGAGCGTGAGGCCACGTACTTCGCAATGCCATTAACTTCGGCAAGTACTTCGCCAAAGAACTTCACGAGTAGTGAAGTGGACGCTTTAGATAAACTATTCATAACAATGCATCGAATTTAAATAAGTTGAAAATATAATTTTAACAGAAATTCCAATAAAGTTGAATTTTTACCTTTTATACAAATTAATTATTAAAACTCTATGACACACTAACATAATATTATATCCTGTTAGTGTGTAACGTTTTCAAAAAAAACTCTACATTGTGCAATAAGCACGTTGCTCTAATGTGACTTTTATTAAATAGATTTTTATGAGTATAGCACTAATCACATTTTGTCTGCGTGTATTCAAAAAAAAATTCCCATCTAAATTACTATCAGTCGTTTATTTCACAACTCATAAGCAGCAAGCATACTTGACCATTTATAAGTAAGTTTCATACAGATTCGTTTGGCTGATTTCTCCAATTGTGGCACATAATTTAGTTTAATAGTTTAACAGACTGACTAACATATTATTTTCTTATGGCTTGATGTACAGATTCGTTTTAGTTTCTTTTATTTTGTCATCAGAATAAACAACAAACATTTTACAAATTAAATAAACTTTGGGCTTTTTATTTTATTAAATTAAACATGCATGTAATTCACAGGTTAATAACCACTTATCAAACTATTGTGACTCAATATACACTTTTAGACAGAAGATTTAAATATTACTAAGCTAATTCTATCACATAACAACCTGTTAATGTTTTTAATTTTTCGTTAATTTAAAACTAAATTTATGTATAACATACCTTAAAACCACAAAGCATATTCATTCGATGTATATATCATATATAATAATCACATAGTTTAAGGACCTTTCTAAGACATACAGTACTCGGTACATGTGTTACATAAGTCAATGTAACAAAAGATTAAGATACCTTTTAGAGTTTAATAACAGGATTTCTTTAGGAAACCATATTTTAACTATTATATTTTTATTTTTTTTATTTAAAAAAATATACAAATTAAAGGTTGTTCAGGTCATGTTGAATTAAAAGATTTAATGTTGCTTGGCAAATAATATAAAGGTGCATTAAACTATAAACCTAATTTCAAAAACTTTTGGTCCTCTATAAAAAAATAAATTAATACATAAAAATGCAAGAAATGTATCTATTCTGCCTTAGTAGGTGACAAACGTATAACTTAAAAAAATTATATGTAATATTTAGGATAACTATAGCATGCATTGAATATGTTTAGATTGCAATGTCTTTATAAAAACAAAAACAAAATGGTACTGATAAAATCATTTTTTTATGTTACACGATTGTCAAATGCTAAATAAAGTGGCCCTTTCATAATGTGTGACAAGATTTAGAATAAACTACAACAACAATAGTAACAAAAAATCGAAAAAAAAAAAGATCAGTATGAGTTTCATGATATCACTAATTAAGTAATTATACTTTTATGATAAAGACAGTAATTGTGTAAGTGCTTCGTTCTGTTAGAAGCAAAAATAATATATAACACTGAAACCTTATCAATTCAACGATTATCGTCTCCTTAAAAGCGATTATAATATTTTATTTTTATTGATCTTAATGGAATTATTAGTGCCAAATAAATTGATTATAGCAATTTAAAAATGTAGTAAAGGTGAGAACACTGGGAGAACTAAAATCACTCACTCGTTTTCCGTTTTTCAATTAGTAGACAGCAGAACCTAATGTTACTCTTTACTAAAACAAGGGAATTTCGAAGGCATAACTCAGTTATGTAATATTTAATTAATATATAAGGTGAAGACAAATAACAACCAAAATGAATGGCAAATTAAAATATAAAAAATAAATTTTATCTACAGATGTATTAATTAAATTAGGGAATGCAATATGCATAGATCAGGATCGTTCATGCTATGCATAAGAATAATTCTGTTCGAGATATGATCCGTCGGGGAAATTAGTTATCTTGATCTAGGCTCTTGAGGACTAAAAGACACTTGTCTGAAATATTTTGTTATAATACCTTAATGATGATTTTTCCCACAAGCGTAAAGCAAGCAGGACGAAAAGTTTCTGCTTCTGGTTTTCGGTAGTGTAATACGAGAAGTCATTTAGCTGTTGAAACTTTTAAAAAAATTGACGTTTTTATTCCATTATTTTCAAAACAATATTTAGAATTCTGCTTTTGTCATTCAATTAAATTAAATTTATAAATAAATTAATTTTATAATAAATATTATAAAGATTAAACTAGTTTAAGTGCCCTCAGAAATAATAAGAAATGTTCTATCCCGCAAATTAATGGATTGAGAATTTCCTATAAGATTGCATTCCCTAAATTAAGTTCATAACATATGATTGGACTAAATCATGCCACTGTCTACATCAAAGTCTACTGTCCCCAGTTGGGTACCTGCTTGCCGAGCTTCTCCGCGAAGACCATCATGGTGGTAGCTATGTTGCCGATGCCAATCGTCAAAAACGATAAACTTAGAGCTGCCACCTGTTTATATTTTTGTGTGCGCGTTTTATTTTTTGAAAATTGGTTAAAAATATTAGTATTTCAAGAATTAATTACAGAACACTATATTTGTCCAGCGTAGGCGATGTTCTAACCCTTAAGCGATCAGAGCGCCAAATCAGCTTTATTTGATTTAAGGTACGATTTTAAAAACAAATAACATTATTTATAAAATTAAGTAATTGATATGATGGGACCAAGTTTCTCGGAACGCGATTAAGGGTTAAGACAATTTTATAAAAATATAATAAACATTGAATTTATTGTACAAGTAAAATTTCAAATATTTAATGAAATGACAATGTGTTAAAAAAAGATTTTAATATTTTTTCACACTGTCTTCCGTATAAAGCAGAATAAGCAAAGGGGACCTGGGAACTTAGTGTTGAAAAATGAAAATATTAAATATTTCATGACCTCGACTGGGACTAGAACCCACAAACTGCCTGTACGTTTTAATCGCATGCTTGTGTCCCTGCGCCACAAGTGTGTGGCTGTCCTCAGTCATTTAAATAATAAAAAAAAATACATAAAAATGTTTACATACCTGCCACGTAGCTTCTGGGTGGTAGGTAATATTGTACAAAGTGTACGCTATATACAGTTGGAACACATATCCACCGAAGAGGAAAGGAAGTAGGTACGTGAGACCGCGCCACATCCACGAATGGAAACCTTCTATAGTGATGTCCATGTTGTGCCTCGCGCCCAACGCTTTCAGCCTGTATAGCACTCCGCTTTGATATCTGAACTGCATGTATTGTACCACGCCTGAAATATTAAATGTTCTTAGTTAACACTAAATATATTAAAAATATAAATGATCAGTTTAAAGTTTAATAGAAGGTTATTCGGAATAATATTTATATTAAGCCTATAGCTATTAGGTATTTTAAAACTAAACCTGGTTCTGGCATCAATGTCTAGTTTTAGAGTTAGTCGATTTGAATTTGGAACGTCGACTTAGATATAAAGATATAAAAATCGGTATATTACAGAGAATGAAGTGTAAAGCTGTTTCCTAAATCAACTTCTGAATTCTTCTTATATTTATGTATAAAAGAGTTTTTATTGTACCTCATAAGTAATTGCATCCTTTATGCATGTATTAAAGATACAACTGTGTCAATACTTACTTATGTAAGCGATAAACCACATAAAAGTATGTCGAAATTCATTCCACGGCTCATTTTGCGGCCAGATGAGTATAATTCCAGAGGCCACTGTCGAAATGAAGTGGTGCAGCCTCCACCAACCCTTGATCCTAGATCCGTTCACCTTCAGTATACTCTCTCGAATTGTTAAAGTACAGTAATACCAGACTAGCAGAAATATTAGGATCAGTTGCAATGGCCTGAAATATAAGCGAATAATAATTGAAGCTCCAAGAATCTTACTCGTATAGAGAAATTGATTTTCTTTTTATATCTGTTGTGTCGGAAATCATTAAATAGTAGAGTATTACCTAAAATCTATCGACAGATTACCAACAGCGAGAACAAAAGCAATCGCACTAAGTATTAGTTTGAATTTTTCATATTCATCTTTATATTTAAATCTGAAACAAAAAAGAAACAATATTACAAAAAAATATAGAAGTATTCTTGTGTGTACTTGAAAAAAGATTACCTTAGTCATAAAAACTAATAATTAGCTTCTTACTTGTCGTTTTTGTTGAGTATCGACACGTTGACATTACCGAGTATGATTCTTAGATACAAACTGTTTTGTTTAGGTAATGTCGCTTCGATCTCGTGCAGCATTGCTTTCCTCTTCATGATCTCCTTCTCAAGATTTGCCACCCGATCGTCCTTTGTTACGCCTTTTTTTTCCATTCTTAAAATGTAATAAGTGAAACGTGAAGGCACTCAGCTGGTAACATTTAATCATGACCTACACTTACATTTAAGTAATTTGAAAAAATAAATGTTTAATTATATAAAAAGTAATCTTCTTCAAAATTCGAATATAAGTAAAATAATACTTATTGTATTAAGTACTTTCACGAAATCTGTTTCATTCAACATTATAAACGAATACCTATATACGTAAGATCCAAGTACCTACAGTCCTACAGGTTTATATATAAATACACTTTTTTTGTTTTGCTGGCACATCCAATTTAATTAGCTTGGGTAGTAAAGTTTATGCTGAAACATTAGCAATAAGTATACAAGAAACATTCGAAAGACTGTTGTGGGAGGCCCAAGGAGGCCTGGTCCTGGAAAAGGGAGTATGGTTCAAATCTCGTAAATCACCAACTTCACCTGCTTGCAATTAAGGGAGAAGAGTTTCACTTTAAAAATCTAGTGTGATTTGAACTCGCAATCATTACGTCGTCGGATAAAACTCCGTTTTGCTTTAAAAACTTCTATTAAAATAATATCGTGTATAACTACAGTGCGATCGATGTGGAATATTTTGTTAAATTCTCTTAGAGAAAATAAGAGCACCTTATTAATTGTTCTGTGCAGCCGGCATGAAACTACACAGGAGGTATTTTTAGTAAGACTTCTGAATGTCTCTAACATTATATGTTGCTGCAAGTACACCACACTAATTCTAATCGTTTTAGTTCAATGAAATTTGGATTTTTTTTTTATGGTAAAAGCATGGCAAACGAGCGTACGGGTCACCTGATAGTAAGTGATCACCGCCGCCCACGACACCGCGTAACACCAGAGGAGCTACTGGTGCGTTGCCAGCTTTTGGGGTG
>DWGR01002325.1:0-13888 GCA_018247715.1 Heliconius burneyi
TACTTATTTAATTATTTTAAACTCTATTTATTTAAGATTAATAATAAGTAGACTTGCGTAAAGACCAGTCGTGGTGCAGGGGCATAAAATGTGACTGTAAAACCGACTGGTTGTGGGTTCGATCCCCACTCGAGGAGATGAAATATTTATTTAAATTTATATTTCAATTTCTTCGCTCTGGTGTTGAGGCAAACCGCGGCGTTGAGTTCTGCCACTCAACACGCAATGCCTTCAGAATTTGGCAGAAGGTGGTGAACGGAGTGTTTTAACGCTATAATCCCTCTGCCCACCCTGGTGTGTGCAGTGTGAAGGTGTTTTTTTATTTGCAAGAAAATAAAATTCATAATATTAAAAAATAATATCAGATTAATTGAAATGAACAAAAGAAAATAAATAAAGGTAATACTAAAGGAAATAATAAAAAAAACAATACCAGCTATATTATCAATTTTTCAACGTAAAATAATTACGTGAATGTATTCCAGCAAAAGCAAATAACTACATAAAAAATAATAAATAGTATATTGAAAATGTATAAAAAATTTACAAAACCGTCTACGTCGTCTGCCCGTCCGGGTCGGTCATTACGTAACCAAATCCAGCACCGTGGGGGTCATAAGCTCGAGCATTTTGAATAAGAGATATCTACTAAAGCTTTTTTAAAAATTATAAACTATAAGGTATAATTTAAATCTAGATGAAATGCTAAAGGTAAACTTTTGTATTTACGCCCGCCATGTAAGGAAGCCTGGAAGCCTTTTGGGTGACCTTTTCTTAAAATAACGAAATATCTCGTTAGCTTAGTGACGGTTTTAATTAACATGTCAGACAATAAATTGTATTTCAAATAAAAGAGAATATATCAAATATGAATAAAGTAGTAAATGTTGATTCCGTTACCCTCAAGTATCTATTTCTATATGAAATTTTATCGTAATCGGAACAGCAGCTTGGCCGTGATTCTGTCACAGATAGATAGAGCTATTTTCCAATTTATAATTTAATTATGAAAATAAATATAGATATGTTCAACTAAAATGTTTTTATTTTTTATAACTACTTTATTTACTTTATTTCAAAGATTATATTTTTATATATTTGTCCGTCTATTTGTCTGTTATTTATGGACCGATATTATAAAAAAAATCAAAAGAACATACGAGTACATTCCAATTGGTCGAATTACCATCAAGTCACGCTCTGATTATGGATTGCCATGGAAACTAAAGGACACCCATGAATTTTATAGACTCGTAGTATAACAAATATCTTATTTCTTATATTCATTATATAATTTCCTTAAAAAATATAACTTGTTAAATATGGGTCGATATTAGAGAATATATTATTATTTATAAGATAAATCATATATTCTACTAACAGAAGCTCCGGTCCTATATAAAAGCAGCTAATATGTACAAATCGATATGGTTATTGCCTGCAGTCAGTACTAGCAATTACATTACGACCACGTCTGTATGAAATCTATTGAAATTTCTAGTACTATACGTCCTCTTTCTGAAATTTTCAATTTACAATTTTGTTATCATTTGTTTTTTTTTTATTTTAAGTAATGAATTAAATGAAACACTCAGAAATTAATAGCCCTCAACACTATATCAATGTACGCCTACAAGTAAAAAGTAATAATATAATTATTAAATTACCTAAAATTATAAATTTTTTATTAATAAATTATTATAAATGTTATGGACATACATATTATGATAGACATATTCTTTTTCAAGTGAGTGATATGAACTAATAATATTTTTTCTAAATTAATTTTCATATTAATGTATATAGTTAAGTATAAAAATATAAGTATATTTTAGTATAAACTAATGTAAGGAAAAAGAATTGTGCCTAAAATGAAATACAGGACGGAGTAAGAATATCAGAAGCCCTTTGAAGCAGAAGAAATATAGCATTTAAAATATGCATAATTAGAATTTTAACAAGCTGGAGAGAGCCCTGGAAAGTTTTGTTTACAATAAGACATGAAGAGATCTTCATTTCAAAATTAATTACATGCTTGCTTCATACAGAATAATTAAAACGGTAATACCGAAATATATTTATTAAAATAATATTGTGTTTTAAAATTTCTATTTTTTTCTAAAATATTGTAGACATTTTTAGTTAAAAAAAAACTGTTAAATGCGGACAGGCCTCGACCGCTGGAATTCGCTGGAAAGTGGGAAACCGAAATATTTTAACGGAAAAGAAGTTTCTTAACACTAGAGGGTAGACAGAGGGATCCACGTTTCCTCGGTCTACTGACCTAGATACACGATACAGCGTAATAAATTAAAAAAAGGAACAAAATACCCAATGGAATTCAAATTCACGGCCGTTGTATGTATTTGGTACCAAGATCTTTCTTCAGAACTTCGATCTTTTTTTAACGTACGGTATATAGGAGAACAATAGTTTGCAGACGATTAGATAAGCGTGAAAGGTTGTGGGTTCGATTCTCACTCGAAAAAAATAATATATTTTATATTTTCATTTCTTCCCTCTGGTGTCAATGCAATGCTATGCAATGCGGTGTTAAATTACGCCACTCAGTACGCAATGCCTCCCGAATTCGACAGAGGCACTTGATAAAGCGTGGACCTAAAAAAAGTACTTTATACAATAAGAGATATATATATATATATATATATATTACATAACCTTAATGGTTGTTTAATTAGATTTGAAGTCAGAGGATATAATTATACAATTCCCCGGTTCCTTAACTTAACTTCACGCCTTATCCGAGAACGGAGCGCCAAACGCTATGGTCTCGACATACCTCTTTCGCCTCATCCACTGTCATCAACCGCTTCATACGTACCCTTCAGGAGATTCTCTTGCTGTTTACGTGACCTTCCTCCAGTATCTTTGATACTGTGTTTTCGAAAGTCAGCCGAGGTCTCTTCCTACCTTTGTCACTTTTCCATCATAAATCTTGTTTCTATTTTCATTATCCCTGGTTCCTATTTTCCACTATTTAAAATAATATGTAAGCATATCCATATATACTTTTTTACCTACGCAACAAACATTTTGAAGTACCTTTATTTCCCAAATAAAATAAAAAAAAATTGAATCATGTTAATGTACAAAAAATATTATTAAAATCTGAATAAGCTTACCGTTAAGATAAAAATTTCGATAACTACTTAACTGCCTTTTCACTGAAGCTTCTTATAGAAAAAATAAATTAAAGATTTCCTTTAAAGACTTCCACACTGAATACGAATGATTGGATAATAAAGTTGTTCTGAACTGTCTTTTCCATTATTATTCCTTTATATTACTTTGCGAACATTTCATCTTGTGAACAGTTTGTTGCGGAGGCTTTTAAAATCTTTACGGCCATTCAAGAGATTTAATAAAATCTTTTCCACCACATCTGTATTTCATAAGAACTGGTGGTTCCATAATCTTGTTAAGTTCATTGGAAAAAGGCTATCGCGACATTTGAAAATTGTAAAGTAAATAAATCACCTTCACTCTGTATCCCGTGAAAAGCGGGATAAGCAGAGGGAACCTAAAGTTAAGACACTCCGTTCCCCACTTTCTGCCGAATTCTGAAGGCAATGCTTATTGAAAGTACTACAACTATATAATACAACATATAATAGTAAATATATTATTGATTCTAATTATTCCAGATGACTTCATGTTATGTTTTATTTATTATTTCCTATTGTATAGGAAAATTGTAATTGTAAACATAACATGTTATTCTTCTTGTACAGTTCACTACAAAATGATCATCGCTGCTTGAATAAAATTTACTAATTTTAAATTTATTTAATTTTTTTTGTGAAATGTGTTACGTGCAATAAAACCATAAGCATTTCTTCACTTTCTTGCTTACAAAAATAATTTAATAATTCTTTAAGGGTTACTCAATTGTCAACATTGATTCGAGTGTACACTTCAATAAAATTGCCTACACAGTCGTCTCTATAGAGAGCGCTCGTACCTGTCTTATAAGAGCTCCTTACTAGACACTTGCTGTCTACCTCTGACGTGGAGAAATAAAGTGTTTATCTTAAATGTACAAAAAGGACTTTTTTTAAATAACATTCCTTAAATTTATTTTTTCCAAAATATTTTTAATTCTGCCCCATATTAATCTTATGTAATTTCCACAATGTCGGAGGAGTGATGGTTTTATTAGGTATATAGGTTCATTCATAGCAATGTCTTAACACGTTCACTGCGGCATACGATCAAAATACGCCTCATGTAGACTTCACGCCGATGCGGGTTAAATAAATCAACTTCACGCTGTGTCCCGCAGGCAGCAGGACAGTTAATTGCAGAATTCTGGAGGCGTTGCGTGATGCCTGTCCACCACTTAACACGCAATACCTTCAGAAGTCAGTGGAAGATGTGGAACAAAATGCCTTAACACTGAGGTCCTTCTTCTTCTTACCTACACTGCTGTGTGCATTTTACAGCGTGAAGCTATAAAAATTCCTTAAAGTATTTTCTATTGAGAGCAATTTAAAAAAATTGTTACAATTACAGTACAAAAAATATCATTTTATTGTAATAATGGAGTGTTTATGTAAAACGTTCTACCCTTTCAATATTTGATGACGGCAACATTAAATCTCAGACTCAAAGGTGACACGTGAGGCGTACAATAATGCGCACCCTCGGTTAACGCCCGGATGGATGGGGAGGCTCGATGGCGGCGTGGCAAACACTCTGGTACTTCATTATATCTTATATTATATATTTATTGTTGTATTATTAAATAAATATGTTTAATTTTGAGTGAAAGAGTGAATTTTAGGATAATAACAAATAATAATCAAATTGCGACTTACAAGAATTTCGCCATATTAGAATGTAAAAGTATAAAGGGTCTAAATTAGCAACAAACTGAAATATAGTAAAATTTTACTATATTTTCACTGACGTAGTTAGAACTAGAGCTAACAAGAGTGTGATATGGGGATATAAAAATATAATGTTTTTTTATAAACAAAATTCATTAAAATCGGCATCCTACAACGCTTTGAATTTTGTAAATAAAATGGTCTAATTAATATGAACTCCAATTTCCAATCCAATTAACATTAACTCAAAATAGTTTTACATTATTTCTCCATATATAATATTTATTCAGTTAATATATAAGTTTAATTTACTACGGTTATAGAAAAATAAAGTGCCCAGCAAGTTTTGATGTTGTTATTCCAGATTATAAAGATATAAATTAAAAAATACAATTCAATTGTAGCTTTATAATTGAATATCTTCATTTACTAATAGATTTTAACAAAACTCGTAAGTACGTACATTCATACATACATTATTTACCCAAAGACTTTGACACTCTCCTTCACAAGAAGTAACTTTAATATTCTCAGAGGTACTTAGCGACGTCCCGACGAGAAACTTCATCCTCGTCAAATTCGCATTACATTAAGATTTATAGAAAACATTGTGCGAAGTAGCGTACCTAACTATACGTATACGGAAAATTATAAATTTGAATACAACAAAAGAAATGAAATGCAAACAAGTTATTTTTTCTTAATATTATACTAAACAATTAATATATTAAAAAGCAACATTTTTAATTTTAAAAAAATCCCCGCCCAAGAATATAGAATATATACCTGAAACTCGGAAACTACAACTCATCCGTTATTTTAATAAAATGTTGCTAAGAATTACCGCGATCAACGAGGCTTTCGATTTGAATAGAACACATTCATATCGGTACATTAATTCAGGAGCTACGGCGCCACATACAAACACACAGATTTGTAACGGTGTATCGTTGTTAACGTTATTGCGTAACGTGTAAATATTAGTTAATGTTCAATGCGATTCTACATAATGTTCTACATTACTTCGTTCATTTATAGTAATTAGTTAATGATTGACATATGACGTGTTATATGTGTAAGAAGTAGTTATTTTAGTTTGGAGAAGAGGTAAAACATTCTAAAAATATAAAATTTTTAATAATCAACATAAAATTTAGATAATCTATCCATCGTGCCCATATATATGTTTTACGTAAATTTTGTTCATTTATAAATGACGACAGGATAATACATTCTCTTCTTATAAGTCTTTACTAACAAATATAGTTTACTACTGTGAAAGCAGATTCAGAAATCCCTTTGAAATTGATATAATATGCGAGGATCAGCAAGCCCTTTTAAATTTTGAAAACCAGAACTTATTATTTCATTTTATTTTATTTAAATAAAAAAAACTACGGAGAATTAATTCGTTTAACCTAATATAGCGTGATGGTATGTTAAATCGCGCAAATATTCTCGTCCAACTCAACCGTTTAGAGTCTAATCGTTCGTACTTAATTACCCTCTAGCACTCTTATTCACTTAAATCCAACTGCGGTCAAATATACAGGTTAGCCAGCCTTTTTTAATTTTTAATTAATTAATTTTAAATTAATTAAATTAAATTAATTTTTAATTTAACATACAAGGTTTATATATTAACAAAATATAATATAATTAACCAAAATCATATCTGAGGACGTCGAGGTGCAGAGTCAAAAACGTGATGGGTGAGCGTTCGATTCCCACTTGAGGAAAATTATTTATTAATATTTTCATTCACCATTCTGGTATCAAGGCAAAACGTGACGTAGAGTTCCGCCACTCTTCATTCAAAGCCTCGAAATTCTATGCCTCAAAAATTCAGCCGAAAGTGGAGGACGGAGTATCTTAACACAAGGTTTCCACTGCCTCAAAAGAGGAGGGTCCTCTAGCCGGGATATAGCGTGAAAAAAATATATATTTATATTTACAAAAAATCTAATTCTGAACATAAAATAATAATATTTATAAGTAGGTACATATGTCGCTGCTGTAATAACTCATGCAAGTTTAAAGATACCGGAATAATAAATAACTGGAACTGGTAGATATTGTGAAACGATTGATGGTACTCAAATATTCAGTTGTACTATTCAGCTCTTCTGCTTCGAGCTTTATACAATATTTTTTATTTTATTTTACACTAGTTTCCGCTCGCGGCCGTGCCCGCGTAGTCGATACAATTATGAATATTTTATTTGGCTGGGTAATTTTAAAAAATATATTTTTTACAATATTACATAACAAATCTTTGATATTTTAACTTTTTCTTATATATTCACTTCGCTTTGAACTAGTAATTCGTACACTTTTAAGAGGTAAATTACCTGTTGTATTCAGATGATGCAGTGCTCATTGCATCATCAAGATGTAAGTTGCAGGCATTGGTTACCACTCAGAAAGAAGGGTGTAAAAATCATGCTATGCCTGAATATAAGAAAGAAAACGTTCTGATATTTAAAAAAAATAAAGAAAGGAATGCAAGATCAGCGTAAAAGATAAGAACTAGTGAGTGAAGAACTATACTCGTATATGAAAAGTAAGCATATTTCGCATGTAGCAGAATAGCCAAAGGGAGCGTTTTCCTCGACACCAGAACGAAGAAATTAAAATGTTAAACCTCAAGTGGGACTCAAACCCCTGTGACGTTACCAGACACACCTGTACCCCTGCGCCACGACTGGCCTGAATAATACATACAAATGAGAGAATGTTCTATATAAATATCATAAAATATTAACGTCAGCTGAGCTTAACCTGTGTTATATGAAATACCCAATGTAATGTAGATTGCTCCACATTAAATACTGAAGTGACCATTTATTTGAAAAGTGCCCACTAAATCAAATATGCAAATAAGCCTTTAGCTATCAACGTGAGGTGTAGTGATGTCCGTGAGGACTGACAATGTACATTGTGATGTGCTGCATACGAATAGTGAACTTGTTGGATTTTGGCCTGCAGCTACAACGTAGAATGCCGTGTTATGAAAACGAAATATCATTTTATTTATTTATGCAAATACAAAACAACTGGAAGTACACAACGCTTGCAATGGTAATTATATTTCAGTAAAATGTATGGGTAGTGGTATAGTGGTAAAGTGTCATGGCACAAGAGTGTGACTCTAACGCGACAGTTCTGGGTTTGATCCCTTACTCAGGGGCATAAATTATTATATATAAAAATTATCATTCCTTCGCTCTAGTATCAAGGCAAAAACCCAGCGTCGACTGCCACTACTCAACACGCTTGCCACTGCTTTGCGAAATTCAGTGAAAACTGGGTAACAGCTTTCAGTGAAAACTGGGTGTTGTCTTAGCACTCCCACTATAAGAAAAAATAACAGTAGGGCGTGGAGAGTGATAACAACCTAGATTGTGACTGTGGCTTATCATACATTGATCAAACAAAGAGAAGAATTCAGCAACCATTCAGGTTTGATAAACTTTCTATCCTCACTAGAGAAAACAGAGATATTTCCATCATTTTCATTCTAACTTCAATAGAGATAGGGAGAAGATGGTTGGAAAGTTTCTATCATCTGGGACCTACTCTTAAAAACTTTGAATTCTCTAACTCCACCACACCAGGATGCAAGTACAATCAGCTCATTCTGTAGTATCAAGTGCAAAACTCAAAGTTACTAAATAATCATTTTCTATATATTTTGTTATAATAATTATGTCAACTGATAGATGAATGCCACTTCAGTCTACCCGTGACCATGGACTCCTACAAAGTGTTCGAAACGTCGGGTTTCCAGAAATGTTTCACATTAATCCGATTAATCCGGTTTAAAAGCTTAATTTTAAATGGATACCGGAGTTTCATAATACTAATGAATAACTACTAATGTCTCTCTATCTAAACAAAAGTATTTATATTGACTTTTAATTATTATCTTGAAAATCACTTAAGTGTTCACTTTGAGTATCACTCATATTAAATACTTTTCTATCAGAATGAAAAGTAAAGACGCAAAAATCATTGAAATCATATAAGGACTTATTTTCCTATAGTTTATTTACAAACTATTTATTAGTAATGATGACTCGTTATTACGATATTGTCCAGTTTAGGTAATAAATGAATCATGAGACAGTTCGACCCTCATCACAGTATTCACTTTGAGAAATGTCACATTGATTGAGAGTTCCTAATTGTGTAACTTTGGTTTTGTAATAAATTTGGTTTTGAAAAAGATATTTGTAAGACAAAAACCTTTTTAATTCTGTTGATTCTTAATACTAATGTCTAAGCATAACTGTATCTTCTAATGAAATCAAATGTCAGCTTCACGCTGTATCCCGCACACAGCAGGGTAGACAGAAGTAATCTAGTGTTAGGATACTCCGTTCCCCACTTTCTCCCGAATTTTGGAGGCATTGCATGTTGATTTCAACAACATATGGCAGATTTCAACGCCGCACTTTGCCTCGATACCAGAGCGAAAAAATGGGAATATAAACATAAGTAAATATTTCATTTCCTAGAGTGGGCATCGAAACCACAACCGTCGTGTTACAGTCATACCATTGTGCCGTTGCGCTACGACTGCCTCGTATCTTTTACGTACAATTCGATAAAAAGTCATATATATTATTACTGCAACGATTATTGTAAAGTCATTGTAAGTATATGCTTGGACGCTATGGTGTACAGGAAGGAGAATTTTTAAGAGCCATATATATATATTACAATAAACCGACACACCATTTCTATGAAAAGCCAGTTGCGACACAAATCCAACTGGTTGTAGGTTCGATTTCCATTCAAAGATATAGCGAGAAGTTGGAAAATAAAAAATATATATATGAAATTCACAGTAGATGATATACTATTTCTAACGCTTTAGAATGCATAGGACATAAAAATATGTTGTTAAAATCTTGTAAAACATTCTTATCATCTCATATTCATAGGCTTAATATTCTGGTTGCAAATTCTAAATCGTTTTCCTTTACTCATCGTCCTCTCGCGTCACGCGAGGCACATACAATACCTTGATACATAATGTATTTAAATTTAATGTCCTAAGAAATAAACTTTCTCGAATCATGCCTCGTCTCATCACCGTAGGTTTCTATTACGACGCGACGCATTAATCATTTTTCCTCATGATAATGGTAGAGATGGTAATGTTAAGCAATTGGCGTGATGAGTCTGTGTTATACATTCACTTCATAACGTGTAAAAATATATATTATATAAAATATTAATTTTTAAATTGTCTTTCTTCTTCTATTTTCTACTATCACTACCTAATGTCAAGTGTCTCCTCATTCCAGACAGGTAAAGTATATGAATGTGTGATTTCTTATAGTTCACATGATCTATGACAACTTTATTCATATTCAAAATATTCTTTATGCAAATAGACTAATACAAGCACTTTTGAATCGTCGAATGAACATATACATGAATAAGCTACCACCTATTCGGAAGACAGTTCTGCTGAAAAGAGCTGACAAGAAACTCAACAGTTGCTCTTTTCAATGTCAACAGTATAATTTAATCATTACGTCAACTGGCAGCTGTTCTGGATGATATTCAATCGACATTGGTTCCATACACGTTTATCGTCTAAATGTTCTTGAACAGTGTATCTTATTTGGAGTATCCAAATGCAGCGCGATCTAATGGGCTAAATTGTATTTTTAAACAATCCCGGAGCATTAAAATAAATACAATAAATATATTATATTCATCATAAAGAATAGAAACAGTATTCATTACATTACATCAATTTATATTTTAAAGTATATTTTTGATAATTCCAGAAAAACAGCTTTTAGGATAAATCCTAAAGCTATCTTAGTAAGATAAGTCTTACTCCGCTCCTTCCAAAGATAAATAAGGAGAGGAAACTGTAATAAATTCGTTATTCATATTTTGATCATATCTTCACTTACGACATTGAATCTTTCCTTAGAACATTTCATATTTCCCGTTGACTCGTTTTCAATCTCATGGAAATTTCAAAGACGAGTTTAAGACATTGACGTAAATAGGATGTAAAAAATGAGTAGGATATAAGCTAGAAAAAATGGCGACTGTAAGCGCGACAGGTTGTAAGTTCGATTCCCAATCGATGAAATAAAAGTTTAATATTTTCAATACCTCGCTCTGGTAACGAGGCAAAGCGCGGGGTGGCTTCCGTCACTCAACACACAATACCTCAAGGATTACTTACTTCATATTGAAAGGAAATAACGGAAGCTTAGCTTAGTCTTAATAGAGAACGGAGGGAGGTAGCACCAGGTTCTCTGATGCTCTAAAGCTATATAACTATGATACTACGAACTAGTCTAAAGGAGTTTTTAATGTGTTATTACACTACATTAAAATTTACGATTCACACATGTAGAATTCTATTCACACACATAGATATTACATATTTACAAATCTAGAAACACATCTTTTTATCTAACTGTAAGTTTGTGTATGACTTGACTGCGATCTTATTCCTCCCGCATTACCTCATCGTCGCCCCGTCACGTTCCCGATTAATCTTTCGACCGCGTCCTCTTCGCCCTCGCTGTAGTAGGGGCAGCTGTCGGTGTACAGCATAAGTGATTCGCTATTGATCTCACAACGGTGGCGCTGCTCAGAATTTAATTACATAATTTGCTTAACTTTATCTCCAAGAATTAGCAAAATTTACGAGTAAATCTAGGAGTACGTCTCTCCGATCTCTGATTTCCGTTAATAACAAGGATGTGCCAGACGTCAGACAGAGTGATTGTACTAACCAGTCTCATCTCTAAGTCGACATCGAATACACGACTACTGTGAAGGGTCTCAACTGCCCTAACTGCAATATGATGATGTCCTATCGTAAATGGTCTGTATAATTTAATTTGGAATTATTGAGAAATTGCATGTTGAGTTTCATTACTCAACGCCGCGCTTTGCGTTGTCTGAACACTATGTTCCCTCTGCCTACCCTGCTGTGTACGGCGACATTTGACATATTTACATTTTTTAAAATATTTTTTTTTGTATATAGCGTAAATTTTAACAATTAATATTAATAATTAATAGGTTATATATTTAGAAAGTTTAAAACAAATTATAAATGTTACAGCAGACCTTTTTACGAATGACCTTAATTAAAATTTCTGCTTTTGACATAAAACGGTCAACTTTACAAAATAATAATTATATTTCCGCATTGGTCCGTCGACAGCTGACTGATGAAAGTGTTTCCACCGTCCACGTTGCGCTACGCCTGTTTGTTTACAGTTTATATAAATTATATATATAACATACTTTTAACTATCATATTTTTATTTTCAATAAACATTGAGATCCACATATATTTCTAAAACCAGCGACACGCTCGCGGCGTCGCCCGTTTTAAGTACATAATTATAAAGTTACTAATCTGCATTATTTTTGTTTCTAATAACTATACGATACCGATATTGAAAAGTAAAGTTTCAGCTAATTTAATAATTTTGTAGCAGTTTTGTCGAAGAACGTTATATAAAATGGTATAACTTTTTACTTATATATCGATTGAAATAAAACAAAATGTTATAACTTTTTACATATACTCGTATATCGATTGAAATAAAACAAAATGCAATAAATAACATAAATATTTAAATACAATGATAAGAATGTTTTGCCAAAATATGTACAAAAGTGAAAACTGCAATTGAATCGGTCAAGCCGATTCCTAAATTAGCGTAAATAAATGCACAGACAAACAAAAATACTAACATCATTGTTTTTGGTTTTATTATGTTACTAGCGGGCTCGTGCGGCTACGCCCGCTTGAAATTTACCTACAAATGTCTTATATAAAATAACTCTTTTAGAATGTAGCAATTTTGTCGAACAACATATTTTAAATTGCTTAATGTTTGTAATTGCTTATTACATTTGTTACATTAACACTACATTTTTCTCCCCCTCTCGCCCCCTCTGCCTACCCTGCTGTGTGCGGGATACAGTGTGAAGCTTATTTATTTTATTTTTATTTATTGCATTTGTGTTTCTACGGAAAACAACCTACATTAAAAATGTAATTTACCGAACTACGGTAGCAAACCTACAAAATATGTTACAAAAGCAAAGAATTCTATTCTTGGATAGAAATAATTTTAATCCCAAGTAAATTTAATATCTCATATTGCTTGCTAGTTCTAATGAATATCTTTAATAAATACCTACATAGCCGCGGTATAATAAATCAACATGCGTCTTCTTATATTTTATGATATATTTAAATAGAAACATATTTATTATTAAAATCAGTTTCACGCTATATCCCGCACACAGTAGATAGGTAGAGGGAACCTAATGTTAAGCCACTCCGTTACCCTCTTTCAGTTCGTTCATTCATTCAATTTACAAATTTATTATAAAAAGAGTACAAATAATACGAAACTTAATCGTCGTTCATACATAAATTTGTTTATGTATTCGGGACAAGTTTGCTATGGTTATTTGCGAAGGACACACGTCGTGTGTACTACAGCCACAAATCATATTGAAATACAGCAAATAGGTTTTATTAAATCAACTGTCACCGTATAATATGTACCTATTTCTATTCTTATATTAAAATGTTGTTTTCCTTATTTTTTTTTCGGAGAAATAAAATGATGGCTGGCTTTCTAATTACTAGCGCGGCGCGGCGTTGAGTTCCGCTATTCAATAGGCAACTTATTGAATTCTGGCAGTAGTGTAGAAGGGCATATATTAAAAATAGGCTATAGGTTCCATCCGGATCTATCCAGGAGTAAAAATATGTTAAACTATTTTTTTATTAAATAATATTTTATTAAAATAAAATACATTTTTTTATTAAAACTAGTTCTTAACTATAAGAATGCTGGTAGTTTAATCGCCTTATCCTTCCGTTCGTTCGTTTTTCGATTGAGCAGTATGCTGTTGGCCTTATGGGCCTCTACAGCGTCACCGGGCTTTGGGAGGCCGAGCTAGAAGAGCTCTGACCTTGGCATAAATGGCCTTATCCTTTTTTTTTTTTTTTTTTTTTT
>DWGR01002326.1:0-13887 GCA_018247715.1 Heliconius burneyi
GCCTAGTTTTAAAAGACTCTTGTTGTGCACCGTCTGTGTCACGCGTGTTGAGTGTCAAAACTCAATGCTGCACATTGTATTGTAATAATTAATAAATAAATACCAGAGCTATAAAATATAGGCCAGTTGTGACGCAGGAGCGTATGTGACTTTAAGCGTGATTGGTTGTGGGTTCGATTCCCACTCAAGGAAATGAAATATTCTTTTAAATTTATATTTTTATTTCTTCACTCTGGTGTCGAGGCAAGCGCGGCGTTGAGTTCCGTCACGCTACACGCAATTCCTCCACAATTCGGCGGAAATTGATTGAAATGGGGATCGGATTGTCTTAACAGTATTTACCCTCTTTCTACCCTGCTGTGTGCGGGTTTCAGCGTGAAGGTGATAAAAAAATCATTCAGTCGAGAAGAAATCGACCTGTTAACGAGACAGATATATTGTGCTGCTGCGTCATGACGGCCTCATTAAACTTTATTCTTACACTGTTTTCATATAAATAAGTAAATTATATTATTTAGCCAATTCACACTACACTGATGAGTGTCTTGGGATTTCATTTGTAACTTAACCAGGTGTTTTAGATTGTACTTTCTTTATTATTTATTTTATTATAATAAACCATTAGTCTATGGAAGTGGGTTCAATTCTTCATCTGATAAAGTAGAGAACCTACAGCATACGACACTACCCAAAACATAACATCTTCAAACAGGTATATTATGAGCATTAGAATAGATATATTTATTCTGTGCCTACCTTCAAAATGTGAAAAGTTAAAAGAATAGAAAAAAAATACTATTTACTTCGATATCATGCTCATGAAAATTAAGAAAATGTGACATTTTCATCGGGTACTTTACGCGTGAAAAATTTCAAGTAAATTGGAGTAAAGAAATAAGTAGAGAAACTTTATGTTAAGACACTCTGATCACCGTTTTTCATTTTCTACATATTCCGTGTATGTCCACTGCCCCGCTTTGTCTTGTTAATAGAACGATGAAATAAAAATAATCCATTCCCTCGAGTTGGACTCGAACCCACAACCATCGCATTCACAGTAGAAGTTGGCCCAACGTGCAACGACGGCCTCAAAATAATTTAATATTATACAGAAAATAAAGCAAAACACAACATAATAAAATATTATTACAAAGTATAAAATCTAAGTAAATAATGTGTTTAATTGCTAAGCGAGTCAAAGCTTGAACTAATTAAATAAACTTTCCTCTCAAAGGGATTGATGTTTTCGAAGGTTATTAATATTTGATAAGTTTACTAGTAATATAAAATAAATAGGTTAAAAGGGGTTTATCGCTGTGTATAAAGGTTAGGTCTGATTCAACGCAATAGTTGCATCTATTGCGTTGAATCAGACCAATTTATTAGGGTACAAATTCTAATAAAGAATTTTTCTTTAGTTTCGCATTGTACGCTGTTTAAATTTTGTTTGGATTTCTTGCTTGTTGAGTGGCAAAACCCAGCTCCGCGCTCTGTCTTGTGGCGAGGAAAGCGAGGAAATTAAAAATAATGAATTCCCCTGAATGGGTATCAAACCCACCACCTTCGCGTTTACAGTCAGACGCTGAATGCAATTGTGACATAATATAATAAGTACATATTCAAATAATATGTGTGTTTATAAACATAGCATCCACAAATGGAAGCCATCCTGTCGAGATGTAAACAGTGAGTTCGATAACCGGATTGGAGCAAATAATTTTACATATACATTTTATAATTTCCCCACCCTATTATGAAGCAGCGCGGTGTTAAGTTCCGCCACTGAATTTGCAATTTCATCGGTGTAAAACAGTAAACGTAGTAGTTATATGTTAATAACATAATTTTCCCTACGATTTTCTTGCTGTGATAAAACTTAAATAAAAAAAAACAATAAAAAAAATACAAAATCAAAAGATTTTTCATGTTTTTTCTTTATAGGATGAAACCAACAAGCAACATACGAATATAGAAAGTCATACAAAAGTGATTAAAACTTTCAACACACAATCTCTTCGGAACGTCCAAAGTTTTGGTAAATTGCTGGCTTTGTGAGCTTTTTACAAGTTTTCAATACGTATTTATTTCTATTGAAGTTTCATATCATAACTGGTCGAAGTTGCGCTTAGGATTTAGAACTTGTCGGCTAATATAATCTGAATGTCTAATAATATTATGTTGTCTATGTTTATCAGAAGACATGCTGATTAAGAAATACTAGATACTGTATAAGATAAGATTATAGCTATAGTTCCGTAATTAGACTGACATAAGCACAAAAAAATTCTCAACAAAAAAAAATCTATAACACGATTTAATTTTACAAGCGTAACCGAAAATTAAGCTGATATATTCTTCTTAAATCTGTATCTAGATCCGAAATATTCCATCTGTAACATTATTACTCTTTAAAACATAAATTAATAGGTTAGATTTTCTTAACAGTAGGTTTCCCTCTGCCTACCCTGTTGTGAACGGGATACAACGTGAAGTGGCTTTGAGATTTTTTTAAATTAATTTTAATG
This sequence comes from Heliconius burneyi, assembly GCA_018247715.1. Taxonomy (NCBI): domain Eukaryota; kingdom Metazoa; phylum Arthropoda; class Insecta; order Lepidoptera; family Nymphalidae; genus Heliconius; species Heliconius burneyi. The sequence goes on from DWGR01002326.1 coordinate 2,526, forward strand.
AATTTTAATGAAAATACAGTGAAAAATGTCACTGTATTTTCTCTTAAGGTCTACCAAGTCAGAATAGGCACCAAATCTTATTTCTAACTCTTTCAAAAAAATATTTCGACTTAAGTGCAAATCCAGTGTTTGATTCTGCTTCAATATGCTATTAAAGTTATTGATTGAAATAGAGTAAAGGGAAAAAACCTAATTCCTTTAGAAAATATGTTAAAAATTTAACGTACTACCCGCGTCTCATGGAAACCGCCGAAGCGGTTTGACTATTAAGCCATAATATGTTCTTATCACGTTACGTCGAAAGTGTTATAATAGGCGGTTCCAGTCCGTACATTCAAAATATCATGTATTTTCCTTATTTAATTAATCTAATTAATTGCTGGCTAATATAAGTAAGCTTTCCCAACACGAAATATAATAAATAAAAACTTATTTACTGACTACATTTATATTTATACATTTTATGGGCTATTAACAAGTAAATATGTTAGTATATATTGTGTTTAAAAAGTAAGTGCCTCCTATGTTTTACATATTGGCTTTGGCAAACATCCGAAGTAAAGAAAAAAAATAAAGGAAAAAAGCTATTCTTTTATACAGTACTTTAAAGTTTGAGTCAAAAGCGTGCGCGACGATTGTGTGTTCAATTCTCACTCGGAGGAATTAAATATTTAATATTTCTATTTCCAGGCTCTGGTAACAAGGCAAATCGTGGCGTTCCTTTGACGCAACACGAAAACGCCTCGAGAATTCAGAGGAAAGTAGGAAACGGAAGTGTCTTAATAAAAACGGAGTGTTCGTACAACTGAACTGAATATAAAGTTCCCAGGTTCCCTCTGCGCATCCTGGTATGTGCAGTATACAAAGTAAAGATATAAAAAGAAGAAAAATCTTATGTCTATATACATATGTTTAAACAAGGGTTGTTACATTTCTTCCATCCAATAGTACCGCAGTTCGAATACTATAAAGGATTCGGGCGTTCGTTATACAGACGGGCGGCAGTCACCTGATTATTCGCTTCGCTGATTTTTAGTGAAGTGCTTCTCTTATATATCGATATTGTATTTTCGTACTTTAGCATGCAGAGAAATCTTTTTAATATTATTTTTGATATGTTATAACTTGGAGAAAATTCATAATACGACATTTTTACTTAAAAATATTACAGTTTCTTGTGGTAAATTGTATTCTTTAAATATAGTAGCCGGTTTGACATCAGGATAGTGAGAGATAAGTAAATTAGATCAAATAAATTTACTTATCTAAAGTTCGAGTATATCTCCTTGCCTAACACCTCTAGCTATCGGAAAAACCACCGAGTGATATAAGTTTTATTTCTGCTGGGCTATCAGTGTATATATTTTTATTATGCTTATGTACTGTATTGGCCCTCGTGGTGTAATGGCACAAGGGTGTGATTGTAACGCGACGGTTGTGGCTTCGATCCCCACTCAAGGAAGTGAAATATTTTCTTCGCTCTGGTGTCGAGGCAAAGGGCGGCGTTGAGTTCTGCCACTCAACGCGCAATGCCTCCTTTCAGCAGAAAGTGGGGAACGGAATGTCTTAACACTAGGTTCCCTCTACCTCCTACCCTGCTGTGTGCGGGATACAGCGTGAAGCTGATTAAATTGTTAACTATTATTATATATATATACATAAAAGAAAGAATAGTAAAAAGAATAATATCTGCATAGCAGTACAAAGGTACTTTCAATCATTTATCAATTAAAAAAATTAAATCAGCTTCACGCTGTATCCCGCACACAACAGGGTAGCCGGAACATAGTGTTAAGACAGAGGCACTGCGTGTTGAATGGTAACTTAACGCCGCGCTTTGCCTCGATACCAGAGCGAAGAAATAGAAATGAAAAATAAATATTTCACTTCCTTGAGTGGGTATCGAACCCACAACCGTCGCGTTACATTCACACTCTTTTGCCGCTGCGCCACGACGGCCTCATTGGCTTTAACCATTAAAATTTACTATACGATAGATGGTGATAGTGATTGTTGAGAGTGAGTGCAAAAAGTCATTTTTTATATTATTATAAAAGAAAATAGTGCTCAGGCATTCCATTTTCCATTAGTATTACCACGGACTACGGCAAAGTGTTAAAATAGTTTCATTTAATAAATGCTCTTTTTATTCGAAATTCATAAATATCTCACATTCAAAAATATGACTAGTCGGTAAGCATCACATCACTATGTAAATTTAATTCTAAGGTCCCTGGTCAAGCGTCTACTGATTTTATCCATGTCTTCAATAAGTGTACAAAAGCCTCTTTAAAAGGGTAAATGCTTTTAAAAGACTTCTTTTTTTATTAATATTTATAAATATGCACTCGCTTCTTCAAGAAACTGATATTTAGTTGAATGAACACATATGGGCAGGTATTGGAACAGAAAATAGAAATGTTATTAATATTTATCAAAAGAAATATTACGAAGCAAAATAAACACAGTTTCGCGTTTATTACAGCCTAGCAGGGAAGACAAACGAAACCTTGTATTCAGACATCAGTTCCCCACGCGCCGCCCAATTTTCAAGACATTGTGTAAACAGTGACGAAAACGCCGCGCTTTGCCTACCGGGATGGCCATATGAACATAATTTGAATACTATCAGTCGTGTGTACTTAGTGTAAAGATATTTTTTATAGGTTAATTCTATATCCTGCACTGCAGGACAGGCAGAGAAAACCTGGGAACCGACTGATATGACTCTCCATTCCGAAAAAGATATAATATTTTATTTTCTCGAGTGCGAACCCATTACCTGTCGTAGTCACATATCGAGTATATCAAGATACATTACATTTTGAGTGATGGAAGTCAAAGCTGCGCTTTTTACAGGGCGCAAAATAAAAACATATTAAATATTATTTTATCCCATTCCATTAAGCCCTGGAACCAACAACCATCACGTTTACAGTCAAACGTTATCCCTCTAAAACGTTATGGCCTACTATGTTAGATATTATGTGCATATGGGCTTCCTATATAATATTTATATTTCCGCTGTCTCTTATATCCGCTTCCGTAAGAAACATCTTTGCTTCTAGGAAATAATGTTTTAACTGTAGGTACTCGATAAAGTACTACAGTATTTTTAATTTAAATAAAATAGTTGCTTAGTTACTTTATATTCAATTACACGAATTGTCGCTCGTAGGCGAAGAACATAGTTTTGAGACACTCGTTCTCCCTCTTATCGCCCAATTTTCGAGACATTGAGTGGTGAAACTCAATACCGTGTTCTGTCTGTTAGAGAGACCAAAGAGATCAAGGAAATGAAAGTAATATGGATATAAGCAGTAAGTGACAATCAAACCCAAAAACGTCGCATTTCCATCATGACCCTATACTACTTCGCTACAACGGCCTCATAAGAATATGAAAATATAAATAAAAATCAGTTCCACGCCTCATCCCACAGTGCAGAGAGAACCTTGTGTATGAAGATGATATTCAAGGATGCCAGAGTGGTAAACAAAAAAATACTTCCCCAAATAAGAATAGCACCCAAAACCATGGCGTTTTTACTTAAGACACTCTACTACTGAGCAACAATATATATATATATATATATATATATATAAAATATGCTCTATATTATTATTATAAAGTGACGTCCGTAATAAACATAGGCATATTTATAAATAGGCTTTTAATTGCATTTGCCAACAAAATAGCCCTTACAGCGAGCACTCAAAATTATATAAAATATTTCATAAAACTCTTATTATTGTACAAATTGAATTTTTTTCACCGCATTTAAAGTACACTTCAAATGAAAATTGCTACGAATGTTGATTTAAATTGGTAATCATGTTTTTTGTATAAAAATAGACATTTTTACACTAAACTAAAATATGACATGAGACTTGAGGCCGTCGTGGCGCAGTGGCAGAAGAGTGTACCTGTAACGCGATAGTTGTGGGTTCTCTCCCCACTCGAGGAAGTGAAATATTTATTTACGTTTATAATTCCATTACTTCACTCTGATATCGAGGCAAAGTGCGGCGTTGAGATCTGCCAGTCAACACGCAATACCTCTAGAATTGGGCAGACAGTGGGAAACGGAGTGTCTTAACACTAGGTGCCCTCTGCCTACCCTGTTATGAAAGGGATACAGCGTGAATGAATTTCAGCTGATTAAATTTAAATATTAAAACATGACTTTGTTAACGATTCAGTAGAGCCAGAGAGAGAGAGAGAGTGGTTAGAGCACGACCAGACAATGAGCGACGAAAAAATGAAGCAAGAGTAAGTGGTACGAGAGGTAGGGGGAGACCTGTCTTGAATTTCAATCACACAGTATGGATGACACTGCATGTAGGGGTATGAAAAGTCTGAAAACCGTGGATGAGGCTAAAAATATTCATTTTCTTTGGCTACTCTAATAGTGATCTCGTGACACAAAAAATACAACACACTCGATTGGCGTTGACTTCCATCACCCAACACGCAATATCTCAAGGTCTCGGTGAAAAGTGGGAATCAATTTATAGAAAACAGAGGTTTCCCAGTTCTATCTACCATGCACCGTCCGGTACACAACGAAGTTAAAAAACTCAAAAGTACTGCAGGAAAGTGATATAAAAATATTTATATAACATCACATACGCTTTGTCAAAGACACTCCATTTTTACTACAAAGGACAAAACAAAAGACAATTCATTTTTTTTATTTTTCCGCTATTTCAAATGCAGCGGAAAAAGGTTTTAAATCACGCGGCGGAAACGGAAGTGGCTAATAAATATCGTACTAGCTATAGTCCACTTTATACACGTAGTGTAGTACGTAATCGTTATTTACTGGGAAACAACTTCCGGTATGATGGCAGTGTATCTGTTAAAGATTTTATGTGCTTAAATCTGAGCGCGGCGTTAAGTTTCACCATACAACGTTCAATATTTCGATTTCGAAAGCAAAGTCGACTATTTTAAAGTAGACTTTTTGCAATTAAAAATATTAAAATGGTGTTTTATTCAACCTTCGTGCAACTGAGTTATTTTTTACGGAAAAAGTTAAGTAATTTAAAAGGAGATAGTAATTATTTTATTTTATTTTCTTAGATTGCACTTACCAGTTTTTTTAATAACCAGTGTAATCACATACGTTGGAATATAACACGAAAAATATAATATATAACGCAAAGAGCGGCTTTGAATTCCGCTACTCAACACACAATACCTAGAAAAAATAGGAAAACGGAGTGTTTTAACACTAGGTTTCCTCTGCCTACCCAACTGTGTGTAGGATACAGCGTGAAGCTAATAAAAATTATATGTTTCATTATACGAAATCACACGAACAAATCAGCAATATTACACATAAAGTTGTATCCGAACTTTCACTCTGAGTAACTTGTTATCATAATTAACTTGCTAATGTTAAGAGCTTTGCTAACTTACTGAAATGATTATTTATTTGTACCTTTATGGTGAAGTGGAATAATAACAATGATTCTTAAATGTTTTGACTTCTAATCCTGTGTGAAAAAATGTATATTTTTTTATTTAAGAGTGTGTTTGGTTAAATACACTAATCTTAGGAACTGGTTCGAAGTGAAAAGAACTTGTCTATATTTTGGTTAGTCCGTTTTTAAGGTAGACTACATATGAAATCACGTTAATTGTTTCAATTTAATTAACTGTATCTGCGGTCAGAGTTATAACCTAGGGCACATATGATGGGACGACTCTTAGTTATTTCTTCTTTTGACCAAGGAGACAAAAGTGTGACTTTATCTTTCTACATAAGTAAAAAAAAAATAATGATACTAATTTGAAATTTATAATGGGATGATTTTTTAAGATTGAATTCATTTTCGCACCCTAATATGAAAATTTTTGAAAAATGGGATTTTAAATGCGAAGGGCACTAAATGAAACTCTCTACTGGTCAACGCTGACAGAGATAGAAAAAGTACAATAATTACTCGGCAATTACATTAGTCTCCTTCTCCCACTACCCTCGCCCGTCGCATGCTTTTACTACTACAAGGTAGCTTACAGTAACGTGTCTACTAGTGTCCCGTATATTTACCGACGATGGACTTTTCATAAGTAATGCGATTCGTGTTTGTGCTCATTTATGACAAAAAAAGGTGAGTCTAGTTATAAATTATTCTTCAAACTCAATCTTTATTAGCCTCCAGAATTCGGCAGAAAGTGGGGAACGGAATGTCTTAACACTACGTATCCTGTGCCTACCCTGCTGTGTGCGGGATACAGCGTAAAGCGTAAATTTAATTTTAATTTTGTGCCTACCCTTCAGAATACACTACACAGGATCCCTTCAGGCGAAGGGATCAATATAAGACACTCCGTTTCCGCTACTCTTTGCATCGTTGCTACACTGAGGAAATGAAAATATTAAACATTTTACTTCCTCCATTGGGAAACGAACTCACAACTTGTTGTGTTCTGTAAGACTCGTTCGTGTAAGACTAGCGTCAGTTAAAACAGTTTCTTGTTATTTTAAATGAAATTCTTAAATCTGTCATATAAATAGAATACCGTAATAAAATCTCAAAGGCGCGAGTAGAGGATAGGAACGTTTTACAACAAACGTGTACGAATAGCTTTTATAAATCAACTGAGAACTAGAAATGTTCTGTTTGAACATTTTCAAATGCAGCTTTTATACATTGTCCATTGAATGTATGTATGTAAGTATGTATATATTTTTAAAGCCTGGACTCTTCCACGAGGGCCTCAAAAATATAGTTCTTCTATGCTCTTGTGGACTTAGAATTAGTTATTTTGTAAGTATGCTCAGATAAAGAAGATACGAGAAGGATGCAGAAAGGCGTATTGCTGCCGGTGGGACTTTTCCATAAGATATGCGGAGTCAGCTTAGCTGATAGAATCCAAAATAAATAGATTCACAGAATGACAGGGACTAACGAGGATGTCTCGGTGAGAATAAAGAAAACAATATTTATGAAGTAAGACTGAAGGGTAAGAGAAATAGGGGCAGACCTCGATTGACCTTTGAAAACACAGTATCAAAGACACTGGAGAAAGAAAAAAGCATGAGGATCCCCAGGATATATGAAGGTGGTATGTAGAGACTGTAACGTTTGACGCTGTTTGCTCTGATTACTCCGCTACGGATACAGCGTGAAGCTAGATTAGATTAGATTATTTATTTCGATTCCTCGATTGAGAATCAGAACGACGACCTATCGTATTTACATTCGCACGCTCATGCCCTTGCGCCTCGGCTGGCCTTGATATATTAATCAAAAGGAAAAACCGACTTCTAACAACGAACTAAATAAATTTATAATTTTCAAGTCGGTGTCAAGCTAATGCTACAACGACCTTACTACAATTTCAAATTATTAAGCCTGTTAGTTTTACTCGGCAGAAATTGATCACAATCGGACCAGATGGGAAGCATTACCTTTCAATTAAAAAAAATCATCAAAAGCGGTTCACCCAGTCAAAAGGTAATGAGGTAAAAAAACTAAAAAAAAATACAGTCGAATTGATAACCTCCTTTTCTCACAAAAGTCGGCTAAAAATTAAATAAGTCTCCGAGGACAGTCGTGGAGCAACGGGATAAAGTGTGCCTATAAAAGCGACTAATTGTGGATTTGATCCCCCTATTCTCACAGCTTGCTTTTCGTCAGGGACAAATTACCTCTCCGACTCTCTCTCCTATTTTCGAAACCGTTATATCTATAGCATATAGTTTATTTCTTAACAGATATAGCTAGTTTATTTCAACTTGTAACATGTAGAGCAGAGTGGCGCAGTGGAAGCGTGCTGGGCCCATAACCCAGAGGTCCGTGGATCGAAACCACGCTCTGCTATTTGTAACTATGACATTTGACATTTTTATTTTATTCTTATACACTGTAGAATAAAACTGATTGAGTGACTAAGAAAGATTGCTCAATTTAAATAAAGAGTACCAGCTGTTATATTTGTATTACTTCAGTTTTGTTAGGTAATTTTTCTATAAAAAAAATAATTTTGATATTAAGCAGAAGAGTCTACTAGTGTGTAAGATACAACAAATATGCAGTTGTTAACTCTTATTTGTATTATATGTATTTATTTTTATGACAAAGCATTCACCCTGCAGTCTTAGTTTAACCCTACAAGGCCTTTATTGCCACATGTGGGACAATCAATTTATCCCTCCTATGGCTGTTGCAATATTAGCTACGAAGCCTCTAGACATCTCGACAGAAGGGTGGGATAATTAGCAACTGTATAGCACAAAGCATTGCGTATACAAACCGTTGCCATTTTTTTTATCTTGGTATAAGTGTAAAATTTTAAATAACCTGTAAGGTTTATTTTTTCTGTGAAATTAAAAATTTACAAAAAAATTGTATTGTCTTGAAAGGACCTATATATTTTGCCAATGTAAATTGTTCTATATTACTACAATATATTTGTCTAATTTATTTATATTTTTATCGATGCATTGAGCGCTTTTTTTTACTAATTTGTTACAATGTAATGTAATGTAATGTTAATATTTTTTATCTTCATATTACGTCACGTATAAGTAAATTTCACGTCACGTTTTCTTAGTAAATTTATTTATATTTAATATATTACTACATAACACTTATTAAATCTTCTTTATATATTTCTTTTGGAAGTGAAGATGAAGACATTTTTTCTTTAGGCTAATAGTGATGAAACGTTTTTATCTAAATCACTATAAGCAACCTCTTATAGGCATATATTATACCAGCATATATACATACATACAAATATGCATAAAAAAATGATTAAATACATAGACTACATAGAAATATATATATCAATAAATTATGATTATTACCGTTCCTCCGTTCGTAGAGGCCCCTGTGGCATAAGGGCACAAAATGTGATTTAAAAGCGACATAGGCGGGATTTACATTTTTTATTACCTAGCTGTGGTAATAAGACAAACAGCGGCGTTGAGTTCCGCCACTCTAAGATTCCTTACCCTGCTATATACAGTATACAGCGTGAAGCTAAAGAATATTACTCATGAATATAAATTCATTCATATGTTCATACCAGAATACATACACATGGTAGAATTGAGATATATATATATATATATATATATATATATATATATATATAAATATATATATATATATATATATATATATATATATATTTCTCACAATTGAAAAAATATCACTCGGCTAAAACAACATAAAGATTGATGTAGCAGCGTTTTGATAATTTTCTTTGTGACACATTTGATAAAGGCAATGATCGATGATGTTTGCCGTTTTTTCCCTTCTAACTTATCAAGTTGTATATAGCATTTTTATTAATACTCATTGAATGAATGTATTTATATTTTATTACAGAAGCGGCACCCGCGCGAGTCCACGTATTTGAACTATTCGGATGTTTATTTAACATATTTAAGTGTATTTAGAGAAAATTCGCTCATTGTATCAAAGTATGGTTATCCACTAAACACAAATGCAAGTTAGACTCACTCGCCTAGGATTTGATTTCATAATTACAGATCAACGCGAAATAATACTTGTAAAAGTTGAAACAAAAAAGTTTCTTAAGTTGAAAAATTAAAGTTTGTTGAGTTGAAAAAATTTCGTATGCTCTCATTTTGAATGAAATGAACTACTGATATACTTTCTATTGTTAGTTTTTACTTCTTGTTCAATTTCTTATGTTCCGATCCAAGAAATGTTCCCTATAGGTTTTGATTTTTGAAACCCAAAGGTTCTAGTTTAAGCTACTCTGTTGCTATTGAGGCATTTACCCAGTGTCCAATGTTATTAATTCAATTTAATTCAAGTGTAATTCTAACGGAAATTTTTATACGATATGCAACAAAACTATACAAGATGCATCTTTGGATTACGTTGACTGATAAGCCTAATTTTTACTGTGACTCCTCCATAAAATCTTGAGAAAAATCTCCTTGTCAAAGGGACTGATAGACTTACGGATACAAAGCGATCCGCTTAACGATTATAAGGGTTCCATTTTTCATTTTTCTTCTTTGGTCTCTTGGATGTTTCATAGGTACGGAGCCCTAAAAGAAAACTTATATCAACCAAAATATTGTATACCATAAAATAAAATTGAACCACCACATGTTGGCAGCAGACACATCAACCAATGGCTAAGCATATTTAAAGATACAATATCATCGACCCGCTCATCTCGACTGGGTTTTCCTGAATAATTCATTTGCATTCGGCTGAAATCCTGAACTTTATTCACTGTCCAATTATAAATATACACAGATGGAGTGAAAAGTTTTCGGTTCGTCTATTTACATTTCAATTAATTAGAAAGTCAAATAACATACCTCCGTCTATTTTACACGTGCTGTTCACGGTGCCTACAAGATTAACCTGTGTGTTTCATGTACTTTTTAGCTTTATCCCTTTTCTCGTATAAGGAGGAAGACAGAAGGAATCTAGTGTTAGAACACTCCCACTTTCCACACAGTTTTCGAGATATTGCGTGTTAATTGGCATAACTCAACGCCGCTCCTCTACCTAGAAATGTAGGAATAATTAAATATAAACATTCCTCTGAGTGAGAAGGAAACCCACATCAATCATATTAAAAAAAGGTAATCTCACAACCTTTATTTTTTGCTTACAGTGAATCCCTAAAGTACCAGTGTACCAAACTAGCCTCCAACGGGAACCAAAGTGTTCTGATAATCACTCTTAACGAATCAAATTCTTCAGCTCGATATATAATTTTAGTATAAATTTAAAATGTTAACCTTTTTCATGTAAATCAAATAGAATACACTTTTAGTTTATTTTAAATGTCAAAAAATTTTAAACGCGTTCAAAACTTTACGTTGATATTAGTAAAAATTTTAAATTATATATAAGTTAGTAGAGAGCTTAATTAAGCTTTTAGAATTAAAAATTTACTTGATCATTTAATAAACTAGCTGTAATATTGAAAAGGTCAATGACAACTTCATAACTAAAAATTACATATTAAGACGAAGTTTCAATATAAAATATCCTACCGATTGGGATTTGAACCTTCCTAAATTTTAAACATCTATAGGTACTTCAATGAAGTTTTATTAACCCTGTGAAGTACCCAGTGTTTATTTATATGCATAGATGGTTTTATTTTTTTATGCAATGCTTCCGATGCTTCGTGTAGGTGAAGGTGACGAATTGCGCGAAGATATAGTGAGCTTAGTGCTAAATTAAGTGACATTGGAGATTTAAGTATTTAATGCTCATATTATAATTTTTGGTAATTTTTATTTTTACATTTCTGTTAAGCATGGGTAATGACAGAGGTCCTAGTGTTAAGATACTCCGTTCCCATAATATACTTCCATTTCCAAAGTTTTTCTTGAATTATA